>BTHU01000015.1:65711664-65909164 GCA_036184795.1 Tokudaia tokunoshimensis
CATATTTTCAATATGAGTTGGACTTGGGATATAGCAGTCAGTAAATTGTTTGCCATTGTAGGCACAAGAATCTGAGTTTTATCCCTAGAACCCTTGTCTAAAGCTGATGTACCCTTATGAGTTCAGACATTTGTAAGGAAGTGATAATAAAAAGGCAGATGTTTGACCAGATAACCTAGCATTCTTGGCCAGAACAATGCCAGTGAGAGACACTGCCTAAATACATTGAGGACAATATCTAAGGAACAACAGTGGTGGTTGATCACTGGCCTCTAGGCACATGCATACACATGTGTATTACTACACATGAACCCACACATAAACACAAAGAGTAGCTGTAGACAACAGATTTTCAGAGATGAGAATGACATACAGAATATATGGGGAAATTTCAAAGTCCTAGTCCAGACCAGTTCCTTTTGCTCAAGTCTTTGTTCCAGAGACTGGTACTCGGAGCCTCTTCCTTGGGTGTAAACAATGAGGATAATGTCTGGCTCCTTCTACAAAAGCTTTTCTTCAACCAATTGTTGCTGATATTTTCCAACCTGAATATAAATCATGAGCAAAATGATTTTAATGATGCCTTGCCAGGGCTAGCATACTTTTAGCAGAACTCCAAATCAGACCAGGGCATATCAGCCTGAAACTTCACAAAACTCTCTGCTTCCCTTTCCTTGTCCCATATATCGCTCATTATAATTCTTATTTTGGAAAGAGTATACATGGTCAAATACATCAAGTCTTTCTTCTGTGTAATTTTATTTTATTGACCTGTACTACAAGTTAACAATGTTATTCTTCTGCCTTCTTCTGCTTAGACTTTCTATTCTGTGCTGCACTTGTCCATGCTACTGGTAAAGCTAATTTCTGTTTCTTCACTGAACATTTCTTTGATTGTATTAAACTTAGGGATGATTCTGCTGTGAGAACAATGTTTCCCTGCAGGTCATTCCATGTTAGCATGCTTTAGCTTCGATATATCATTAGTAGTAGACTTGTGAGGTCAAGGTTTCTTTCTTACCTCTCTTCTCTATGGGCCCTTGAAAAGTAATTGTTGGCCTACTGAGTGATTTTACCTGCAGATATATTTGATGGTATCTGATAGTCCTTACTAGTCTTCAAAATGTTCTTTAATGTTCTTCTTACTTTCAAAACCATTCATTAAGAATGGTTTATATATTCATTAGTCCTTGCCTATTCCTTAAATTATAGCATTATTAGGAACACAGTCTAAAAGCCCTTTGTCTTTTTATGTAATTAGTAAATCTTCTTGAGTGATCTAAATTTCTTACGCCTTCAATTACCATGTCAATGTCTTTGAAAAAACAAATTTACTGCTAGTGTATGTGATGGCAATTCTTAGTTGTCAAGTTAATGTCATCTGGAATTAACTAAAATTCCAATATAGAGGACACACCTGTGAGGGATTTTTGCTCAAAAACTGGGAAGGTCTACTTCTAATTCAAATCTTTGAGGAATGAAGACACACGTTTAATCCATATCCTGAATCCAGATCTAACCTTGGAAATGTTTATTTTTTTTTTCTGAAATTGTACATAAGGACACAGAAGAAGGATGCTTCTGTTCTTTGCCTGCTTACACTTGCTTTGCAAGCAAGTCCATTTCTTCACTGACATTAGAGCCTACTTTCTGGGATTAAGTTTAGAATTAAGTAACTATTAGATTATTGAACTTTCCATTCATAAACAGCCATTGTTGTATTATCAGAATCACAGGCTGAAAATAATTCTAATTCTAATAAGTGTGTGTGTGTGTGTGTGTGTGTGTGTGTAAAGAGAAAGCGAGAGATTCATTCTGTAACATTCTATAAATTCCATTACTCTAGAGAGCCCTGACTAATATAGCATCTGATTGATGTTTCACACCCATGTGTTCATATTTCAGGTTTAAGTGAAGTCAACATCTCTTATGAAACCATTTTACCTGTTTTTAAATGTTTTTCTTTCCTCTATCTCAATTGATAGTACCATAATTTTTCACATGGTTATCCAAACTAGGTTGAGTCAATGAGCAAGGATGCCAACAGAAGTTGAAACACTGATGGAACCCAGAATGGATTGAATTCTAGTGAATATCATTTGTTGATAATCAGAGCTTCTGCAAGAAGTGGCTTCACTGCTGCTTTAGGGAAGGGGTCAGCCAGCAAGGCACCAGTTGCCAGTAGCAAGGAAACCTTGTCAGACTATCACAGTGCTCCATTATCACTAGCAGAGCACTGGTACAGTAGGTGATGCATCTGTGCCCAATATGAGCTGTCATAACAGTAGAAGCTGTGAACCAGAGCTTCCCAGCCTGGAGCGACTGTTTACTGATGGGTTATTGGTCCCCTTAGCCTAGAGGATGACTGGGCAGAGACTTGGACATCTGGAGCCCCCAGGACAGTTTGTTGGATCATTTATTCTAACGGTCTATACAGTGTAATTTTCCATGGTGCTATGATGAGATAAATATTGGGAAGTGCTGTGATTTAAGGAACCACCAACCATCTGCTAAATGCACTGCCAATTCCATTACTTTAATCTTATGTACCGAGTAATGCCTCATGCGATCTGAAAGCTCACAGCTCAGAGGCTGAACCACTCTCCTTGGTTACTGACTATGTAACATAGAATCAGTTGTATTTGCTTCTGCATAGTCCTGTCTATACTAGTATTTTAAAATAAAAACTTCCCCTAGAAGTAGAAAGATGTCCATCCTCATGAATTTTGTACTGGTAAGTAGCTTATAATTTAGCAGAGGAGGAAAAATAGCAAGTAGATGAATTGTAAGTTTTACATTAATTAAATATTTAATTACACAATGAAATAGATATTTTAAAATGGAAGCTGTTACAAGATGAAAATAATTTTGAAAACATGACTAAGGTGAGTTGTTTAAGGATTATGGTTACATTAGCTTTAAGCAAACTTCTGTTTAAAATAGTAAGAAAATTATGGAGTCCAGGAGATGGTGTGGTTGGTAAAGTTTTGTCTTGTGAGCATGAGGTCTTGAGTTCAATTTGGAGAACCTAAGAAAATTAGAACACATGGTACAGTCCACTTGAAATCCAAATATTGGAGATCCAGAAATAAGCAGATCCCTAGAGTGTGATGGTCTCAGTCCAGATAGAGACAGTCTCAGGAAATAAAATGAATGAGGAGCAACACTTGAGGTTAATTTCAGGTCCACACACATGTATATTCATGAGCACACACATAGATGAACACAAATACACATGAAAATGCAAAATAAAAATGAAAATAAATTCTGTGTTTGACTTAGTACACAGCAGTATTTAACTTTCAATTCCAACTTAAAGAAATGTGAAATTTTGTACTGTCTATGCTATTGTTGTTCATACATTAGCTACAACTAGGTTTGAAATGGACTGGGAAATCTATTTGCATGGATACCCTTTCCATTACCACACAATCTCTGGAGCACACAGACATCTTATTTTAATTATTTTCAGCCTTACCTGATTTTCAAGATTAATTGACAGACAACATAAGTTAATTTAGGTAAGAGAGATTGTGTCCTAATTCACTTAATAAATGTTTATTGAACATCAACTCCTTCAAAAATCTAGGATGGTCTGAGATGAAAAAATGAGGAAAGAACCCCATTCTCTGTGAGTCATTTTGATTTATCCCAATGCACATAACTGGGAGGTGGTGGAGAGCAAGACGGATGATGCCTTCCGATAATGAGATCCTCCTCAAAAATTTCAGTTTACATCCTTAAACATTTCTCAAAAGTTTTTTCTTGCAGATTCTGGTCTCAAAGTTATAATCTTTCTATTATCTGACTGAGTCTTATCTAGCATTATCATGCAATCAGAAGCCACTCTTCCAGTAAAAGTACAAAGCAGCATCTGATACTGGAATGCTTCTAAGATGTTAACAAATGCAACTTAAAGAGGTCTTATATTTCATAGTTTACTCGACATGGTTCCTGTATAAGACCAATCATTCTTTTCTAAATACTTAACCCAGGATGTAATGGAACAACCTCTGCAATACTCAAATGCAGAACAATTCACTCTAGACACTCACAACAGCACCTGTCTGTACCCTCTCTTCTCTCTCACTTCTTTCCATTAACCATCCCCTTTCTTCCATAGCTGTTTTTGTGAGTGCGGTTGCTATACTCTAACTACTGCAATCAGCAACTAGCAACATAAGGACCAGTTGACTGCTCCAGAAAATTCCTTTTGTCTTTGCAGTTCTTATTTTTTTCTGTTTTTTTCTTTTTTTATTAGATACATTCTTTACGTTTCAAATGATTTCCCCTTTCCTGGTTCCCCCCTCTCTGAAAGTCCCATAAGCCCTCTTCCCTTCCCCTGTTCCCCAATCAACCTCCTCCTTCTTCCCTGTCCTGGTATTGCCCTACACTGTTGCATCAAACCTTTCCAGGACTAAGGGCCTCTCCTTCCTTCTTCTTGGGCATCATTTGATATGTGAATTGTGTCTTGGGTATTCCGAGCTTCTGGGCTTTACATATATCTTTCAGGTTGATGTCCTGTGACAATGATAGAAGAGATAGCTTAACACCAAATATCTCTACAATTCTTATTTTTATACTCTGTAAGTTTTTTTTTTAATCCATGAGTTAGAAAATAATGAACCATGCATGTTTATTGTACACCTCTCAGGCATACACTAGTGAAACATCATCATTCGTAGGCTAATGATCAAGTGATCTTTAATAATTCCTTGTGGCCTTTTAATCCCTTTGTAACCCCCATTATTTACTAGCTGCTGACCTATTCTCTGTTTCAAAACTTGATGTTTATTTGAAATATAATAGAAAATGCACCAAGGGGTAATGAATCACCTGACTGCTTACTTACCTCTTAACTTTATCTAACTAGTTGAGGTTGATATTGGTTTAATAGTTGCATGAAGGATAAATATATAGGGTTTTGTTTGTTTATTTATGTTTGTGCATTGGTGATGGGAAGGATTGAACCCAGCCTTGTGTTCATCTGCCATCTACCACTGAACTACCCAAGTGGTTACAGAATTATAGCTGTCTCCTGAGAGACTCTGCCAGAGCCTGACATGTACAGAGGCAGATGCTTTCAGTCAACCCTTGAACTGATCATGGAGTCCCCAATGGAGAAGTTAGAGAAAGGACTGAAGGAGTTGAAGGAGTTTGCAACCCCATAGGAAGAACAACATCAGTCAACAACAGCTCCCAGGGTGTAAATCACCAACCAAGGAATACATATGGAGGGACCCATGGCTCCAGATGCATATGTAGCAGAGGATGGCCTTGTTGGGCATTGATAAGAGAAAAGGCCTTTGGTCCTGTGAAAACAAGATGTCCCAGTGTAGAGGAATGCGAGGGTGGGGAGGCAGGAGTGGGGATAGGATAGGGAGTCTCTGGGGGGCGGTGAGTAGTCGGGAAAGGGGATAACGTTTGAAATGTAAATAAATAAAATATTCATTTTTTTAAAAAGAAGTTGCCCTAAGTTAAGCTGCTGAGATGTCAGCATCGTAGATTTATGGAGGTGCCACATAACAGCAGAATAGTGAAGGTGATAGATAGAAATATATATAGCTTTCAAAGCTGTATTTTGAGCATGGGAAGGAGCTTCGAGACACATAAATGGATAGTCTTGAGTCACAAATATCAGGTGTTGAGGACCATCTAGTGTGCTTGTGGCAGATCCTCATCTAACATCTCAGACTCCTCATTTTGAAAGGGTAGATTTCCTTTTAAAATCTAGAAGAAAAAGGGCCATAGATGAAACATGAGTGCTTTGGGATCTGCTGAAGTTATTTGCTGTATTTACCAGTGAGAGTCAGAAGTTCAAAGTTCCTCAGATGATGGCTTCAGGTTGCATATTTTTTTCCTTTTAGTGAAGAGATGAAAAAATATTCTTTAGTAACTCTTAAAAAATCCTAAAGCCACAGGATTAGAGACAAAATGTATAGCTATAGGTTTGAAGAAAATTGTATGTATGTATGTATCTGTGTGTATGTATGTTTTTATCAAATGCCTACTCATTCATCTATATCTAAGTATTTTTATACATTATCCATAGCTCTTTATACTTCTTGCAACTGGTTGACATGACAAGAATATCTAGTGAATATCATGGTCTTCATTTTTATCTGTTCACCTATTCAAATCTTACCATACGCAAGAAAGTTGAAATTCTATATTCCACTAATATCTTCTAATGTGATTTCATATTCTAATATAATCACCATCAAGAAACTGAATGTGCAAATTTCAATGTTTTCAACACAGGCAAAATGGTTTCACTACCAGCGTTGTCCTGTCACCTTATTTAAGGTCAGAGTATAATATAGCGTGTCACTTAAGGTTAGAGTATAATATAGCGTGTCACTTAAGGTCAGAGTATAATATAGCATGTCACTTAAGGTCAGAGTATAATATAGCATGTCACTTAAGGTCAGAGTATAATATAGCATGTCACTTAAGGTCAGAGTATAATATAGCATGTCACTTAAGGTCAGAGTATAATATAGCATGTCACTTAAGGTCAGAGTATAATATAGCATGTCACTTAAGGTCAGAGTATAATATAGCATGTCACTTAAGGTCAGAGTATAATATAGCATGTCACTTAAGGTCAGAGTATAATATAGCATGTCACTTAAGGTCAGAGTATAATATAGCATGTCACTTAAGGTCAGAGTATAATATAGCATGTCACTTAAGGTCAGAGTATAATATAGCATGTCACTTAAGGTCAGAGTATAATATAGCATGTCACTTAAGGTCAGAGTATAATATAGCATGTCACTTAAGGTCAGAGTATAATATAGCATGTCACTTAAGGTCAGAGTATAATATAGCGTGTCACTTAAGGTCAGAGTATAATATAGCATGTCACTTAAGGTCAGAGTATAATATAGCATGTCACTTAAGGTCAGAGTATAATATAGCATGTCACTTAAGGTCAGAGTATAATATAGCATGTCACTTAAGGTCAGAGTATAATATAGCATGTCACTTAAGGTCAGAGTATAATATAGCATGTCACTTAAGGTCAGAGTATAATATAGCATGTCACTTAAGGTCAGAGTATAATATAGCATGTCACTTAAGGTCAGAGTATAATATAGCATGTCACTTAAGGTCAGAGTATAATATAGCATGTCACTTAAGGTCAGAGTATAATATAAACTCTGCCACTGTCATTGAATTTTCATAGTTGCATGGTAGAACAACTATGTGTTTTGTTTTTTGGTTGTTGGTTTTCTTTTCTGCATTTGTGTTCCATCTATCAAAGTATGAGTTTGGAGGTTTCAGAGTTTTGTTATTACTGATAGGACTTAGTAAATGCTGTATGTATCTTCTTCTTCATGCACATTAAATAAATATATATTGTTACTCAGATGGATCATTCTTAGCAAACAGTTACCATCTTAAGTTTACTTAAAACTATCATTTTGCATTAGCTTCTATTCCTGAAAATACTTTGTGATAAATAACTCTTGATGAAAGAATGCTTTCATATATATATATATATATATATATATGATGAACTAAATTCCGCGTTACTAATAAGCATACACCCTTTTTTTACCTTTAAGATCTGTTAATCTTATATACTTCCTTTCAGTCTCTGGATAAGATCCATATAATCCATTAAATTTTTATAAAATATGGGTATTCTGCTGAAACACAGTAATTAATTTTTGCAGTTTAAATATAAAGTTAGCATATTGTTACACAGTTTTCTGGAAGAAAGCCCCTGTGCGTTAGGATGGCTAATTAAAACACCGTGCCAATGTCTAACAACTCAAAAGGCACAAAACTTCCCTACCAACACATTTCTTCTCCACACTTAGTATATTAATGGGATCCCTTTAATGCCAAAAAGTCAATCGCTTTGATGTAACTGTAGAAATAATATCACCAAAGCCTAGAACACAGTTGAAATAGCTTAGAAATGAAGGAGGTTGACAAAAGAGACCATACATGTAGATTAGAAATGAAACACCACCACAGCTAATGGCTAGATAGTTAGAAATTTCATTCGTCACATCAATGTACATTTCCTGCCATCCCTAATGGTGATGCTTCCATTAGACGCTTATTCATTTACCAAGTTTAAGGTGTCCATCAATTTAAAGTGGTTTCATTAATCTCTTTATGTTTACTGTTTGACAGAAAGCACCATAGTCACTCCCATAGTCACGTGCTCAGTTTATCATCAATCAGTGTATGTACAAATTCGCACAGTTCTTTTTGGAAGATCACTTGGTTTCTCTATGGTATTAGGATAGGTAGTGGGATGTCCTTGTTAAATATTTTTGAGCTTGATATCTAAAGCATCTAAATAAGGAATGCAGTGAGAAGTTCCAACTCTTTTCTGAGCTAGGTTACTTAAGGTGCAAATCACAGGACCATGGATTGATACAAAGCAATGAATAAATGTCTCTTTAAAGTCTATTAGTTTTCTACCTCAGATGTCACCTACACTGATTTTATATGCAATCTTGAAAATTAAAATAAAATATTCTGTGCTTCTTTGACATTTGGTAAAACTTGATGGGCTCATTTTGATCTTCATGCAAATGGACTTCCCTGTTATAATCCAGCAGATAAAGTCTTCCAGGTCAATAATCCCCCATATTACAAGGAACAGATATTATATATTCTTATTAATAAGTAGGAGTCTTTTGTTGAATGATAGCCTATGTAAGCATTCAAACATGCCTTTTACACATCTACTGAAGAAAATAAACCACCTCACCTTTTGCATATGAAATCTGTATATGAAACCTTTCGTATATGCAATCTGCCCCACTGAGCATCAGGTTCTCCATTTTGCTTCAGCGTGCAGATCTCTGGGTTTCTGCATGGGTACCAAGTTCTATCCCCAGAAAGTTTGTGAAAGTAATGTGTGGCAATTGTTGCTAATATTTCAGTTGCCTAAGTAGAAATGACATCTACGGCCAAGAAAGAACTGAATCAAACATGTAAAGGGAAAACCAGGAAGTAGCTATCCGTAGGAGGCTTATAAAAGTCTGACATGTTCCCGAGGATCTAGAAGTACATATGCATTTGTGATATAGTGTTTATGTTCAGGAAGTGAAGGCTAAGGCTGTAATTACTTTGCCATGTCATGAAGAACAGACTTAATTCTCTCTCCCAAGAGTTCTGAGTATAATGACTATTCCTTGCAACCTATAAATATGCTTACTTATTTGATATTCAGGGCACCACAGATGTTACTAAACCTGAATAATCAAGTGATTACAATCTAATCACTAAAAAAAGATATCTGAAACATGAAGCCGTAGATTTGACAAAGTACAAGGAACTGGGTTAACCCCAAACCCTCTAGCAAGGGATACAACATTGCTAGAAATTTGAGTTCAGTCCAATGATTCTATGCTGGATTTTGATGACAGAATCTTTACCTTTGTGTTGTTTTTTGAAAGTCTTTTTATAACCCAGGCTGGTCTTGAACTGCAACCCTTCTGTTTAAGGCCTCCAAGTCCTGGAATTTCTCATAATCAATATAAACTAATTCATAGAAAACAAAAAAATGACCTGCGTCGCTGCCGAGAGAGAGTGCAGAGTGCACTCCGCCATCTTTGCTCCAGTGTCCAGGTAGTTGGGACCGCCAGGCTCGGAGACAGACAGGCATAATATTGCTTCAGTCTCAGGCAGCTTGTGTGTAACCTGGTCCAAGAGCTGGGCAGATCTGCAGTAAAGAGCGTGCCAGCTCTGCTGTGGGACTTCTGCCTTGCAGAGGGACCCCCTCCCCCCCTGCACTGGGCGGGAGCCTACCAGCTTCCCTTTGGCGACCTCTGTTCTGGATCTACCGCACTGAGGAGAAAGGTACCCAGGTTCTCCCCAATATAACATCGCTTGGGACACGGCCTGTTGGGGCTTCCATTTGCTCCCAAGAATGGGACAGCTGTGGTCATCTGGGCGCCAGCTCTGCTGTGGGCCATCCCCCCTGCAGGGTGACCTGCGCCGCCGAGAGAGTGCAGAGCGCACTCCGCCATCTTTGCTCCAGTGTCCAGGTAGTTGGTTCAGCCAGGTTCGGAGACAGACAGGCATAATATTGCTTCAGTCTCAGGCAGCTTGTGTGTAACCTGCTCCAAGAGCTGGGCAGGTCTGCAGTAATCGATGCGCCAGCCCTGCTGTGGGAATTCTGCCCTGCAGAGGGACGCCCCCTTGCCCCCCCCAAGAGATCACACACCCCTGCACAGGGCAGGAGCCTACCAGCCTCCGTTTGGTGACTT
This sequence comes from Tokudaia tokunoshimensis, assembly GCA_036184795.1. Classification (NCBI taxonomy): domain Eukaryota; kingdom Metazoa; phylum Chordata; class Mammalia; order Rodentia; family Muridae; genus Tokudaia; species Tokudaia tokunoshimensis. The sequence continues at coordinate 65,721,909 of BTHU01000015.1, forward strand.
CTGCTCCAGGAATCCACTACGCTGAGCCTTTGGATGTGCAGGGACTCCCCAATATAACATCACTTGGGGCAAGGCACATCAGGGCTCCAAAGTCACTCAGGAGCAGGGCAGGCCCCAGAAATTGTTGCCAGGAGAATCCTGGTAATTCAGGGGGGCCAGAAATAGCTTTGCAGTCTCACAAGAGGTCCAACCAACAGCCAGTGACAGTAGGACCAACTAACACCAGAGGTAACCAGATGGCAAAAGGCAAATGTAGGAACGTTATTAACAGAAATCAAAGTAATATGGCACCATCCGAACCCAACTCACCAACAGCAGCAAGTCCTGGATACCCCACCACACCCGAAAGACAAGATCTGGATTTAAAATCACTTCTCATGATGCTATTAGAGGATCACAAGAAGGACACAAATAAATCTAATAAAGAATTACAGGAGACCATGAATCAACGGTTAGAAGCCCTTACAAAGGAAACACAAAAATCGCTTAGAGAAATGCAGGAGAACATGGATCAACAGATGGAGGCCCACAAGGAGACAACACAAAAATCGCTTAAAGAAATGAATCAACGGGTAGATGCACTCACAAAGGAGTCACAAAAATTGCATAAAGAAATGCAGAAGAATATGGGTCAACAGACGGATGCCCATAGGGAGGCAACACAAAAAGTGCTTAAAGAAATGAATCAACGGATAGATGCCCTTACAAAGGAAACACGAGAACTACTTAAAGAAATGCAGGAGGCGATGGATCAACAGATGGAAGCCCATGAGGAGGAAACACAAAAATTGCTTAGAGAAATACAGGAGAACGTGGGTCAACAGGCAGAAATCCTGAAAGAGGAAATACAAAAATACCTTAAAGAAATACAGGAAAATACAAACAAACAAGTGAAGGATCTCAGCAAATTCATCCAGGATCTAAAAAGGGAAGTAGAAACAGCTAAGAAATCACAAAGGGAGACAACTTTGGAGATAGAAAACCTTGGGAAGAAATCAGGAGTCATAGATGCAAACATCCACAGTAGAATACAAGAGATGGAAGAAAGAATCTCAGGTGCTGAAGATTCCATAGAAAGCATCGACTCAACAGTCAAAGAAAATGCAAAATGCAAAAATCGTGTAACCCAAAACATCCAGGAAATCCAGGACACGAGAAGACCAAACCTAAGGAATATAGGTATAGATGAGAGTGAAGATTTGCAACTTAAAGGGCCAGTAAACATCTTCAACAAAATTATGGAGGAAAACTTCCCTAACCTAAAGAGAGAGATGCTGATGAATGTACAAGAAGCCTACAGAACTCCAAACAGACTGGACCAGAACAGAAATACCTCCCGTCACATGATAATCAAAACATCAAATGTATTAAACAAAGAAAGAATATTAAAAGCAGTAAGAGAAAAGGACCAAGTAACATACAAAGGAAGACCTATCCGGATCACATCAGAATTCTCTCCAGAGACTATGAAAGCCAGAAGATCCTGGGCAGATCTCATGCAGACACTAAGAGAACACAATTGCCAGACTAGACTACTCTATCCAGCAAAACTCACAATCACCATAGATGGAGAGACCAAGATATTCCATGATAAAACCAAATTTTCACACTATCTTTCCACAAACCCAGCCCTGCAAAGAATAATAGGTGGAAACTGCCAATACAAGGAGAGAAACAACACCCTGGAAAAAATGAGATAGTAACCTTCTTGAATCAAACCCGAAAGTAGATAACCACTCAAACATAAAGATAGCATCAAGAATGGCAGGTGGCAATAATCACTATTCCTTAATCTCTCTTAATATCAATGGTCTCAATTCCCCAATAAAAAGACATAGACTAACAGACTGGATATGTAAACAGGACCCAGCATTTTGCTGCATGCAGGAAAGCACCTCAGTGTCAAAGACAAACACTACCTCAGAGTAAAAGGCTGGAAAACAATTTTACAAGCAAATGGTCCCAAGAAACGAGGTGGAGTAACCATCCTAATATCAGATAAAATTGAGTTCCAACCTAAAGTCATCAAAAAAGACACAGAAGGACACTACATACTGATCAAGGGAAAAATCCACCAGGAAGAACTCTCAATTCTGAATGTCTATGCTCCAAATGCAAGGGCACTCTCATTCATAAAAGAAACTTTACTAAAGCTCAAATCACACATCGCACCTCACACAATAATAGTGGGTGACTTCAACACCCTGCTCTCTGAAATGGATGAGCAAAGCAGAAACTAAACAGGGACACAGTGACTCTAATTGAAGCCTTGGACCAAATGGAACTAACAGATATATATAGAACATTTCATCCTAGAGCTAAAGAATACACCTTCTTCTCAGCACCTCATGGTACCTTCTCCAAAATTGGCCATATAATTGGTCACAAATCAGACCTCAACAGATATAAGAAGATAGAAATAATCCCATGCCTCCTATAAGATCACTATGGAATAAGGGTGGTCTTCAATGGCAACAAAAATAACAGAAAACCCACATACACATGGAGGCTGAACAATGCTCTAGTCCATGATAACTTGGTCAAGGTGGAAATAAAGAAAGAAATCAAAGACTTTTTGAAAGTTAATGAAAATGAAGGCACAACATACCCTAATTTATGGGACACAATGAAAGCAGTGCTAAGAGGAAAATTCATAGCCCTGAATGCCGCCAAAAAGAAACTGGAGACAGCATACACTAACAGTTTAATGGCACACCTGAAAGCCCTGGAACAAAAAGAAGCAAATACACCAAAGAGGAGTAGAAGGCAGGAAATCATCAAACTCAGGGCTGAAATCAATCAAGTAGAAACAAATAAAACCATACAAAGAATCAACAAAACAAGGAGTTGGTTCTTTGAGAAAATCAACAAGATAGATAAGCCCTTAGCCAGACTAACCAGAGGGCACAGAGACAGTATCCAAATTAATAAAATCAGAAACAAAAAGGGAGAGATAACAACAGAAACTGAGGAAATTCAAAAAATCATCAGATCCTACTACAAAAGCCTGTATTCAACACAACTAGAAAATCTCGAGGAAATGGACAATTTCCTTGACAGATACCAAATACCAAAACTAAATCAGGATCAAATAGGCCATCTAAACCGTCCTATAACCCCTGAAGAAATAGAAGTTGTCATTGGAAGTCTTCCAACCAAAAAAAGCACAGGTCCAGATGGTTTTAGTGCAGAATTCTATCAGACCTTCAAAGAAGACCTAACACCAATACTCTTCAAAATGTTCCACAAAATAGAAACAGAAGGAACACTACCCAACTCGTTCTATGAAGTCACAATTACGCTAATACCAAAAGCACACAAAGATTCGACAAAGAAAGAGAATCTCAGGCCAATCTCTCTTATGAATATCAATGCAAAAATACTCAATAAAATTCTTGCCAACCGAATCCAAGAACACATCAAAACGATCATTCACCATGATCAAGTAGGTTTCATCCCAGGGGTGCAGGGATGGTTCAGTATAAGGAAATCCATCAATGTAATCCACTATATAAACAATCTCAAAGAAAAAAACCACATGGTCATCTCATTAGATGCTGAGAAAGCATTTGACAAAATTCAGCATCCTTTCATGCTAAAGGTCTTGGAAAGATCAGGAATTCGAGGCCCATATCTAAACATAGTAAAAGCAATTTACAGCAAACTGGTAGCCAACATCAATCTGAATGGAGAGAAACTTGAAGCAATCCCACTGAAATCAGGGACTAGACAAGGCTGCCCTCTCTCTCCATATCTTTTCAATATAGTACTTGAAGTTCTAGCTAGAGCAATCAGATGACAAAAGGAGGTCAAAGGGATACAAATTGGAAAGGAAGAAGTCAAACTATCACTATTTGCAGACGATATGATAGTATACTTAAGCAACCCAAAGAACTCCACCAGAGAACTCCTACAGCTGAAAAACAACTTCAGCAAAGTGTCCAGATATAACGTCAACTCAAGCAAGTCAGTAGCCTTCCTATACTCAAAGGATAAGCAGGCTGAGAACGAAGTAAGAGAAATGATATCCTTCACGACAGCCACAACCCATATAATGTATCTTGGTGTGACTCTAACCAAAGAAGTGAAAGATCTGTATGACAAGAACTTCAAGTCTCTGAAGAAAGAAATTGAAGAAGACCTCAGAAGATGGAAAAATCTGCCATGCTCATGGATTGGCAGGATTAATATAGTAAAAATGAACATCTTACCAAAAGCAATATACAGATTCAATGCAATCCCCATCAAAATCCCAACTCAATTCTTCATAGATTTAGAAAGAGCAATTCAAAAATTCATCTGGAATAACAGAAAACCAAGGATAGCTAAAACTATTCTCAAGAGTAAAAGAACCTCTGGGGGAATCAGTATCCTGGACCTCAAGCTGTACTACAGAGCAATAGTGTTAAAAACTGCATGGTATTGGTACAGTGACAGGCATGTAGATCAATGGAACAGAATTGAAGACCCCGAAATGAATCCACACTTGATCTTTGACAAAGGAGCTAAAACCATCCAGTTAAAAAAAGATAGCCTTTTCAACAAATGGTGCTGGCTCAACTGGAGGTCAACATGCAGAAGAATGCTAATTGACCCATTCTTAACTCCTTGCACTAAGCTCAATTCCAAGTGGATCAAGGAGCTCCACATAAAACCAGACACACTGAAACTAATAGACAGGAAACTAGGGAAGAACCTTGAACATATGGGCACAGGGGAGAATTTCCTGAATAGAACTCCAATAGCTTATGCTCTAAGATCAAGAATTGACAAATGGGACCTCATTAAATTACAAAGTTTTTGCAAGGCAAAAGACACTGTCAAAAAGACAAAGCGGCAACCAACTAACCGGGAAATGATCTTTACCAACCCTACATCCGACAGAGGGCTAATATCCAATATATACAAAGATCTCAAGAAGTTAAACTCCAGAGAGGCAAGTAACCCTATTAAAAAAATTGGGTACAGAGCTAAACAAAGAGTTCTCACCTGAAGAATATCTAATGGCTGAGAAGCACCTAAAGAGATGTTCATCATCCTTAGTCATTAGGAAAATGCAAATCAAAACAACCCTGAGATTCCATCTCACACCAGTCAGAATGGCTAAGATCAAAAACACAGGAGACAGCAGTTGTTGGCGAGGATGTGGAGAAAGAGGAACACTCCTCCACTGCTGGTGGGATTGCAAGCTTGTACAACCACTCTGGAAAGCAGTCTGGTGGTTCCTCAGAAAACTGGGCATGATACTCTCGGAGGATCCAGCTATACCACTCCTGGGCATATACCCAGAGGCTTTACCTTCATGCAAGAAGGACACATGCTCCACTATGTTCATAGCAGCCTTATTTATAGTAGCCAGAAGCTGGAAAGAACCCAGATGTCCCTCAATAGAGGAATGGATTCAGAAGATGTGGTATATTTACACAATGGAATACTACTCTGCAATTAAAAACGATGAATTCACGAAATTCCTAGGCAAATGGTCAGAATTTGAAAATATCATCCTCAGTGAGGTAACCCAATCACAAAAGAACAAACATGGTATGCAGTCACTGATAAGGGGATATTAACCCAGAATCTCGGAATACCCTAGATACAATTCACTTATCAATAGATTTCCAAGAAGATGGAAGGAGAGACCCCTCGTCCTGGAAAGACTGGATGTAGGGGAATGCCAGGACAGAGAAACTCGAGGGCATTGAATGGGGAAAAGAGGGAGGGAAGGGGGCTTATGGGACTTTCGGGGAGGGAGTTAACAGGAAAGGGGAAATGATTTTGAATGTAAATAAAAAAAAATAAAAAAAAGAAAACAAAAATACTTTAAAATATTTCAATTCCTTAACAAGTTTTCAATATATATATGCATATATATTTGAGTTAGAAATTACACACAGTAAATTTATTACAATATAAAGAGAATAAAACAATATGAAAATGTAGTTAAATCTTGAAGTTATGATTAAAGTGGAAATATTCTGCAATGCATCTTACAGATCCAGTAGAATTCCTATCAAAATTTTGAATGGTATTTGTTTTTCAGAATGGGAATAGCAAAAGGGTATGTGTATGATGGAGTATGATGTGTATTATGGAGAAGAAATATACACTTAAATTTATGACTGATCAATAATTTGACTGGAGTACAAAGATAATGCCAAGGGACATCATGAGTGTTTAGTAAAAGATGTCAAATAGTAGGAGAATCTGTGCTGTAATGAGATGAGAGTGCTGTCAAAATGTATGCAAAACTCATAGTTTATAACTGAGTTTACCAAAAGGAATATTAAGTTTCAGTGTGATTAACAAATTAAATTTGAAACTGGAATGGCTACACATGCTTTCAATCTTTGCTAACCTGAATTATCAGGATTGCTTTGAGATGACTTGAGAACCTGTATAACGACTTTTCCATGCACAGAAAGCAGCAGGGCTTGTATAGTACCATGCTGGGAGGGCCAGAACCTTTCAGAAAAAAGTTCAGAACTAGCAGATTTATAGCTGCTACTGGCTTGGTGTCTGTCTGCAGCCTTTGACTAAGAATACACTCCATCCACTATTAAGTAAAGTAGTTAGTCAGGAACTGGACACTACAGGGTCTAATTCTGAACTGGAAAGCCAGTAATATTATGAAAGACTCATCATGTTTTCAATTGCTCCATTATGGCTTTTGGATTGCCACAGTTCCCACCTTTGGGGAGAGAGAGAGAGAGAGAGAGGAGAGAGAGAGAGAGAGAGAGAGAGAGAGAGAGAGAGAATACACATTCATGAGTGCATGTGTTCATGTATGTGTGTGCATATATATGTGTGTGTTTGCATGTTTGTGTGTGTCTCTGTGTGTGTGTAGGGGGGGATGCACCTGTGTTCTCACCTATACAGAGACCAGAGGTTGATGTGAGAATATCTTACTCAATTGATTTCTTACTTATTTTTTTTTGATACAGGATCTCTGTCCCTTACTGAACCTTAAATGTACCATTTTGGCAAGATTGACTGTCCAGCAAGTTTGTTGTCCTCTGGACTCCACCTAATGAGCACTGCATTTACTAATATGTGCCACAGTGCCAGGACATTGGACGAGTTGGGCTCTGAACTCAGATTCTCACACTGAAGTCGTAGGGGCTTTATCCACTAAGCCATCTACCCAGCCTTACATTGTTTCCATTCTGATACAAAATTAAATCCTTAATATTTCTACTCTTAGTGTTTTTCCTTTTTCCCTCACGGTGACAGTAACTTAAGCTTATTACCATAGAGACTACTTTCACTCAGCTTTTGTTATTGATAGTAATACTGTATTGGAATCTTGATTCAAGCAAGTGATTATAAAAAGTGATGTAATGATTAAATTACAAGTACTGATTAATTACATTAAGATATTGTTAATTTTATTTAGGTATGCTATCATTAAAATGACACATTTTTACACAGTTCCTATTTATAGAGATAAAGAGTGGTGTGTACAGACAACAGAAAATGTTTTATAATATTTGTTATTGAACTGTTCTTTATGTTGATCTACATAAATATGTATGGATATTAATGTAAAAAGATAAGCACAAGTTCATAATTTTTAAATTTTTGAACAGAGTATATGGAGTATATATGGTATTTTAACTGCCTTAGTATATTCAAGGTTTAACTTTTAGGAACACCACATCTTAAGTATTATTACTTAAGTTTTTTTAAAGTCCAGTTGTTTTTCTCCCCTCTCAGTCTACCCTTCAACTGTTCCTTATTCCATTCTTCTTCCCCCATATCCAAGGTGATGTCCCCAACCCTCCACATCCTATCATACTTCCTCCCTCCCTGGGGCCTCAAGTCTCTCAAGGGTTAGGTGCTTCTTCTCTAACTGAGGCTAGCCAAGTCCTCTGCTGTATATGTGTCAGGGGCCTTATATCAGCTAGTGTATGCTGCCTGGTTGGTGGCTCAGTGTCTGAGAGATCTTGGGGATCCAAGTTAGTTAAGATGGCTGGTCTTCCTATGGGGTCGTCCTCCTCAGCTTCCTCCAGCCTTTTCCATAATTCAACCACAGGGATCCCCAGCTTTTGTCCATTGGTTGGGTGGAAATATATGTATCTGACACGTTCAGCTGATGGTTGGGTCTCTCGGAGGGCAGCCATGCTAGGCTTCTGTCTGTAAGCACACAATAGCATTATTAATAGTGTCAGGCCTTGGGGCATCTGCTTGAGCTGGATTCTAATTTGGCCCTGTCACTGGACCTCCTTTCCCTTAGTCTCTTCTCCAATTTTGTCCCTGCAGTTCTTTTAGACAGGGACAATTCTGGGTCAGAGTTTTGACTGTGAGATGGCAACCCCATCCCTCCACTTGATGCCCTGTCTTTCTACTGGAGGTAGACTCTACAAAGTCATATATACTATCGAGAAAGAGAAAGTGAATAAACAGCATTGTAGACATATGTCATTGAGTGCATGTGTCCTTCATATGCTGAAAACCTAACCATAAAAGTGACAGGATATAGAGATGGGGTCTGGATGGTGATGAAGTCCTGAAATGAGTATGGATAAAATTAGTTGATTTATAAGAAGAGACATAACAGTTTCCTCTCTCCTATTAGCCTCCATGGAAGACACAATGAAAACTGGTCATCTGCAAGCAAGGAAAGAATACTTTCACCAGATCCAAGACTGTCTTGTAACTTGACTTTGCACTTAGATAATCTAAGTGACATTGTAAAGAAGATAGATTATGGAGGTGTTCAAAAGAAGCATCATTAAGACATAAAATTTATATATGAAAACATGCTGTCATATATCATCTCACAGATACACTTTCAGAAATTTATCATCTTTGACTCCTAGAATTAATTTATGTAAAATTATTTTAATATTTTTGTGCTTACTTGTGATATTTTCATAAAATTTGTTGTATATTTATTAGACTAAATCACTCTTCAAGTCTTTAAAAATCAAAGTGAAGTATATTCTTTATCTACATAGCATGGGTCCACTTCACTATTGTACAGAACCTATTTTTGTATTTTTCTATAAATTTATATAATTATATAAGTATGTTTGAATACATTTAACAAACAAATATGCTTTATTTCTTATTGGAGTTTGTCCAGTGCTACTGCATACATATTCAATAGCAATAGCAACAATATCTATTAAGTTTACTTATTTATAAAAAGAAAATGATTGTGGTTTTATTTTAATAAAATTCTATAGAGTAAAACATAATAAGAAACATAATTTTTATTATAATAAGATTAGATCTCCTTATTAATCACCAAATATCTGACAAAGGATTTCTTAAAATTATGTGCCATTACTTTACAGAATTGCTTTTGGTCTATTGCCCTGTTACTGCAATTGGAACCTGACATTTTTCTATGACAAGTCATATTAATTTATAGGAATTTTAGTCCTTTGAGTAGCCTCTGTTTTAAATGCATTGCAGTAGAAGGATCAAAGGATTGGAAGGAAGAATAGGGGAATAGTTTAATGCACTTAAGAAGAGAGAGTAACACTGCAGAGCCAGAGGAAATTCCGTGAACTTGAATAATAGATGGCAAGAATTCTGAAGTTCTTTAGAAAACTACTGTCCCCTTAATAGGACTTGACACCTGGAAGGGACCTTCACAGATATCTGGCATTACCTTACCTTCAACAGAACCTCAAACGAAGCACTTGAGACATGAGAAGCAATGCATTAAAATCTCTCAGCAAGAAGATGTTCATTAAGCTCTCTCAGTAGACCACTTATCCTATGGGAAATTACATTCAGTTAAGTGTCTGATAATACGGAGATGGTGTGATCTTCCTGGAATGTGGCTGATGAATGCCTGGCAGTTTTGTTGGGTGGATGCTTGTGTGTGTGTGTGTGTGTGTGTTTGTGTGTGTGTATGCAATGCCACTTCATTCACATGCCTGTGTCTATCTGTAAAGATGTATAAGGGCAAACCTAAGAGAGAATTATCCTTCTCTCTTTCTCCTTTTCGGTGTTGATCCTTACTTATGTGTATAAGCGAGAGGCCTTCAAGCTTATGGTGATTCTCCTGTCTTGACCTCACTATCACCTACGAAGCTCTCTCTCCAAGCCCTTTCATGCATGCTTTGAAAGAAAATGCATTTAGGATGGTGCTCACAAGAAGTGTCTCTATGGACTGTTTCACTTCAGCAGAGTGAGAAAGATCAGAGAGAAAAATGATATCTGTATACTAATCAGTTCCCTAGACAAGCTTACTTTCTGTTTAAGAGCTTAAATCTATGGATGACGATATGTAATACAAGTATTTACTTAATGCCTGTCAATTTCAGTCTCCTTATTTGGAAAACCATAATTCTACTCCATTAGAAGGTTATTTTAGTGGCTAAATTAATTTTTGTTCCATCTCAAGAACATAACAGAAGTGCTTATCAAGTATTGGCTTTGGCTTTTCTTATTATCTCTGGTACTCTTCCTTCCCTACAGGGGTGACTGGTAGGGCCGACTCCATGTTCTCTATGTCTTTGTGTGTGACTAGCACAGTTCTTGACCACCAAAACAAAACGAGATGCCTTGTGCTTCAGATAGAGGATATAGTGGATTTATATGGATTAAAAAGCGGCTTGAGAAAGTCACTGTGTCCACAAGGCTGAGCCCTGGGAACTAGCAACCCACCCTTAAAACGGAGATGAAATCTGTCAGAGTGGCATAGCATAGCGCCCTAATGGATTGGCCATAGTAACAGGTGTTGGCCAGTCTCTCCGAAAAGAATCTGCTCTTCAAATTAGCTAAGGAGAACAGCAAGTCCAATTCTGCAAAGATGCTGCACCCAGACCCCAGCTTGGCAGAGGCTTGCCCACTACTTGAGTTACACAAATACAACTTGCTTCGTGGAGAACATTGCTCATCTCTCTTGTTTTCATGTTATGATAATCCTGTTTTAATTGACACATACTATTTGAATATATTTATGAAATATACTATAATAATTTGATGCTTGCATATAATGTTCTCCGTGTGCGTGTGCGTGTGCGTGTGCGTGTGTGTGTGTGTGTGTGTGTATGAGAAAGTGGGTATGTATATCCATGACACATGAGTGGATATAACAGGACAAGCTCTGCCCTCAATCTTCACTTCCCACTATTTTTGATTCAGGGTCTGTCCTCTTCCTATTACCCCTGGACCCCAGGGTGTTTGGCCTATAAGCTTCCTGGGGATTTCCTTTCTCTGCTTCCCATCTTGATGTAGCATAGAGATTACAGATGTGCACCACCACAGGTAGCTTTATGCAGGTTTGGGGGATTTGAACCCATGACCTTATACTTGTTCAGCAAATCCTTTACCCACCAAGCTATCTCTCCAGTCCTGCCTAAAGTATGTTAAATGCTTAATATATTTTCCAAGTGTGAAGAAAGGTTGAGGTTGTATATTTTTATTGGTCATTTTACTTTTTTACATTTCATATGTTGTCCCTCTTCCTGGTCGCCCCTTGTCAACCCTCCATCCCACCCCCCTCCCCTTTACCTCTAAGAAAGTGCTCCCCCATCCACCAACCCATTCCCGCCTCACTGCTCTCACATCCTCCTATGTTGGAGCACCAAGCCTCTATAGAACCTAGAGCCTCTCCTCCCATTGGTGTCAGATAAGGCAGTCCTCAGCAACATATGTAGCTGGAGCCATAGACCCATCCACGTATACTCTTTGGATGGTGGTTTAGGCCCTGGAAGCTCTGGCAAGGGAGGGGCAGGGGTTCCAGTTAGTTGATATTGTTGTTCTTCCTATGGGGTTGTAATCCTCTTCAGCTCCTTCAGTTTTTCCCCTAACTATTCTATTGGGGTTCCCAGGCTCAGTTCAAGTGCTTGGCTGTATCTGCATCTGTCTTAGTCAGATGCTGGTGGAGCCTCTCAGAAAACAGCCATACTAGGCTCATATCTGGGAGTACTTCTTGGCATCAGAAATAGTGTCTTCAGATGGGATGGCTCGATCGCAAGGTGGGACGGTCTCTGGATGGCCTTTCCTTCAGTCTCTGGTCCATTTTGTTTTCCCTGAATTTGCATATGTGTCCTTTTGGGTCTGGATTATCTCACCCAGGATGATATTCATCCATTTGCTTGCAAATTTCATGAAGTCATAATTTTTAATAGTTGAGTAGTACTCCATTGTGTAAATGGACTACATATTTTTGTATCCATTCTTCTGTTGAGGGACATCTGGGTTGTTTCCAACTTTTGGCTAATATAAGGCTGCTAGGAACATAGTGAAGCACATGTCCTTGTGATATGCTGAAGTATCTTTTGGGTATATGGCTAGTAGTGCTATAGCTGGGTCTTCAGGTAGAACTATTTCCAATTTTCTGAGGAACCACCAGACTGATTTCCAGAGTGGTTGTACCAGCTTGCAATCCCAACAACAATGGAAGAGTGTTCCTCTTCCTCCACATCATCCACAGTATCTGCTGTCATTGAGGTTTTGATTTTAGTCATTCTGATTGGTGTGAGGTAGAATCTTAGGGTAGTTTTGATTTGCATTTCTCTGATGACTTAAGGATGTTGAACATTTCTTTAAGTGTTTCTCAGCCATTCAAGATTCCTCAGCTGAGAATTCTTTGTTTAGCTCTGTTCCCTATTTTTAATAGGGTTATTTGGGTCTTTGGAGTGTAACTTCTTGAGTTCTTTGTATATATTGGATATTAGCCCTCTCTTGGATATAGGGTTGGTGAAACTTTTTTCCAATCTGTACATTAGTGTTTTGTTCTATTGACAGTGACCTTTGCCTTACAGAAGCTTTTCAATTTCATGAGGTTCCGTTGTCAATTTTTGATCTTAGAATATGAGTCATTGGTATTTTATTCAGGAAAACTCTCCCCTGTGCCAATATGTTCAAGGCTCTTTCCCACTTTCTCTTCTATTAGATTCAAAGTATCTGGTTTTATGTGTAGGTCCTGATCCATTTGGACTTGAGCTTTGAACAAGGAGATAAAAATGGTTCAATTTGCATTCCTCAACATGTAGACCACCAGGTGAACTAGCACCACTTGTTGAAAATGCTTTCTTTTTCTTTTTTTTGCATTTTTTAAAAATTTTATTTTCTAAGTTTTTTTTTATTACATTCAAAATCATTTCCCCTTTCCCATTTCCTCCCTCCCCGAAAGTCTCATAAGGCCCCTTCCCTCCCTCTTTTCCCCATTCAACCCCCTGTCATTTCTCTGTCCTGGCATTCCCCTACATCCAGTCTTTCCAGGACCAGGGGTCTCTCCTTCCATCTTCTTAGAAATCTATTGATATGCGAATTGTGTCTAGGGTATTCCGAGATTCTGGGTTAATATCCCCTTATCACTGACTGCATACCATGTGTGTTCTTTTGTGATTGGGTTACCTCACTAAGGATGATATTTTCAAGTTCTGACCATTTGCCTAGGAATTTCGTGAATTCATTGTTTTTAATTGCAGAGTAGTATTCCATTGTGTAAATATACCACATCTTCTGAATCCATTCCTCTGTTGAGGGACATCTGGGTTCTTTCCAGCATCTGGCTATTATAAATAAGGCTGTTATGAACATAGTGGAGCATGTGTCCTTATTGCATGCAGGTAAAGCCTCTGGGTATATGCCCAGGAGTGGTATAGCCGGATCCTCTGGGAGTGTCATGCCCAGTTTTTGGAGGAACTGCCAGACTGCTTTCCAGAGTGGTTGTACCAGCTTGCAATTCCACCAGCAGTGGAGGAGTGTTCCTCTTTCTCCACATCCTCGCCAACAACTGCTGTCTCCTGTGTTTTTGATCTTAGCCATCCTGACTGGTGTGAGATGGAATCTCAGGGTTGTTTTGATTTGCATTTCCCTAATTACTAAGGATGATGAACATCTCTTTAGGTGCTTCTCAGCCATTAGATATTCTTCAGGTGAGAACTCTTTGTTTAGCTCTGTACCCCATTTTTTAATAGGGTTACTTGCCTCTCTGGAGTTTAACTTCTTGAGTTCTTTGTATATATTGGATATTAGCCCTCTGTCAGATGTAGGGTTGGTAAAGATCATTTCCCGGTTAGTTGGTTGCCGCTTTGTCTTTTTGACAGTGTCTTTTCCCTTGCAAAAACTTTGTAATTTAATGAGGTCCCATTTGTCAATTCTTGATCTTAGAGCATAAGCTATTGGAGTTCTATTCAGGAAATTCTCCCCTGTGCCCATATGTTCAAGGTTCTTCCCTAGTTTCCTTTCTATTAGTTTCAGTGTGTCTGGTTTTATGTGGAGGTCCTTGATCCACTTGGAATTGAGCTTAGTGCAAGGAGATAAGAATGGAAGAAGACCTCAGAAGATGGAAAAATCTGCTATGCTCATGAATTGGCAGGATTAATATAGTAAAAATGACCATCTTGCCAAAAGCAATATACAGATTCAATGCAATCCCCATCAAAATCCCAACTCAATTCTTCATAGAGTTAGAAAGAGCAATTCAAAAATTCATCTGGAATAACAGAAAACTCAGAATAGCTAAAACTATTCTCAAGAGTAAAAGAACCTCTGGGGGAATGAGTATCCTGGACCTCAAGCTGTTCTACAGAGCAATAGTGTTAAAAACTGCATGGTATTGGTACAGTAACAGGCATGTAGATCAATGGAACAGAATTGAAGACCCAGAAATGAATCCACACTCCTATGGTCACTTGATCTTTGACAAAGGAGCTAAAACCATCCAGTGGAAAAAAGATAGCCTTTTCAACAAATGGTGCTGGCTCAACTGGAGGTCAACATTCAGAAGAATGCAAATTGACCCATTCTTATCTCCTTGCACTAAGCTCAATTCCAAGTGGATCAAGGACCTCCACGTAAAACCAGACACACTGAAACTAATAGAAAGGAAACTAGGGAAAATGCTTTCTTTTTCTACTGGATGATTTTGGCTTCTTTGTCAAAGATCAAGTGGCCATAGTTATGTGGTTTATTTCTCGGTCTTCAATTCTATTCCGTTGATCAATGTGTCTGTCCCTGTACCAATATTATGCTTTTTTTTGTTTGTTTGTCACTATTGCTCTGTAGTATAGCTTGAGGTCAGAGATAGTAATTCCTCTAGAAGTTCTTTTATTGTTGAGACTTGTTATTGCTGTCCTGTTTTTTTTTTATTATTCCAGATGAATTTGAAAATTTCTCTTTCTACATCTTACCAAAATCAATCTACAAATTCAATGTAATCTCCATCAAAATTCCAACTCAATTTTTTATGGCGACTGTATTTGTATATGCTGTATTTAAGGTAATTATTTTGTTAAAGATCTGTCTGAGCCAGCTTACAGTTCTTCAAAGAGCACTGTAGACGGGGAGGGGGGGGAATTAACCAGTGGATGGTTATTCACTGACAGTTTTGGAAGCAAGGATTCTGAGATCAGGGAGTCTGGGTGTCTGATTTTTAGTGAGACTACCCTTATTAGCCTACAGATATCTACCATTTTTCTGTTTCCTCAGGAATTGGGAAGGAAGGAGAAAGGCTGAATTATGATATCTCTTTTTATATGAACAAGAATGTTACCAGATGGGACACTTACCTCATTACTTAATTTTCTCAAGAGCTACCTCCTACTACTGGGGAACAGACATGGGGGAAGGAAGGCACAAACATTAATTCGACACAATGTCTCGAAGTAATAAGATAAAACAAAATGTTTTATAGACAATGCCACAAATTATTTGAAATGTTGCAATATAAATCTATTCCCTTAACTCTGTTTTGCATTGTGATTCATAACTCTTTTATTTAATATATCAATAATGTTGGATGTATCATATTGGCTTGGATAAGAGTTGAGTTTGTGCTCTGTAAAACTTACTCCCTTTTTTCCAGTCATTTTCATCATAAAATATTAATATAGAATATTTAATCTTCCATTGTCTCTGTTTTAAATTAATTTGGATGTTTTTCTTGAGTAATGATGAACAGAATAGGACTTAAACTCAACATCATTACTGGAGCTGCCTCCTAGAAATTTCCCAGTATTATTATGTACTTGTGGTGGCCATGGCAACTGGGGCTTTGCAGTGGGTTCTCCATTTCCAGCTTGCTCCTTTATTGACATCATTAACACAGTCCCTTTTTCTTTTCTTACTTTGCTATTTTCCTTCTTTCAGTGTTAAAAATATTTGAAGAAACATTACTTTCCACCCTTAGCTCTAAGTTCTTAGTTCTTTCTTGTCAACACTGAGAAATAGTACTAATCTAAGGGTCTAGAAATGAATGGATGGAAAGTTAGCTAATTGTCTACTTACCATAAGTTTCCTGTTGGATATCATGCCTTGTCTAGACATAGGATTTTAATCAGACTTACAGTTATGTAATATACAATATGTTCATGCACACACACATATAGTATGTTACTTTATTGAGAAGTAGTGATTTATGATTTGTCAGCATGCTTAGAATGACTCCTAGGTGCTCAGGCTTAAGGTATCTGTATCACCTCACCTTAGACCCAGGGAACATTGTGGAAGAGTGTAGATGACTGTAAGAGAGGTTCAAATGGGAGATCTAAAGTGCTAAATGCTGGGCATGGTGTGACTGTAGTATTGCAGTCACACTGCCGGTGTGGCTGTCTCTCTGCACAGATGTACACACAAAAAATGATGTCAAAGGGAGAGGGCATGGCTAGGAAGGAGATCAGGAGTAGAAACAGAGAAAGGAGGGATGAGGGGAGGGCTTGGTCACAAAATACTGTATATGTATATAAAATTATAAAGCAATTAAGTAGTAAATATTAAAATGTTGCAAAGGTATAATTTTATTATCACTATTGATTATTTGCCTTCCTGCTGCATGAAAATAGATAACCCAACTTAGCCCCAGAGATTATTTTTAAATGGAATGAAACTACCTTTGGCTAAAGAAATATAAGAAAAAAAGAATACATGGTAAAGCAGAGGGCACATTGCAAAGCAGCTTTGAATGCTTCTGGGGGTTTATTTATAATTTGTTTATTTAGTTTATTTTTTAAAAGAAGACAGTACTTTACATGCTGGTGCTTCTGTGGTGTCTAATGCACAGAGAAACACTAGTGAGCCGTGGGAGAAATAAAGCATTCTTTAAGGGGCTGTTCATCAGTGGTGGAACACTTGACCTAGCATCTGAGAGTCCCTGGCTTTGATCTCCAATGCCACAAAAAATATTTTAAGGCATTAATAGTTTGATGGCACCATGAGAAACCTAACTAATACATATCTAAGAAATTAAACAGAAATGAACATATGAGCCCACATAAAACTATATGATTAAATAAATTAAATATTAGTTTTTTTATCCAAATAGACTTAATCTAATTTTAACAATATATTTTTATTTATTCACTTTACATATCCATTGCTGCCGCTTCCCACAATCCCTTCTCCTTCCCCTTCCCCCTCTCCTCTGAGCAGGTGGGGCCCCTGGGTATCCCCTAACTCTGGCACATCAAGTCTTTGTTGGACTAGGCACATCCTCTCCCACGGAGGCCCGACAAGGCAGCCCAGCTAGAAGAACATATTCTACAGACAGGCAACAGCTTTGGGGGATAGCCCCCACTCCAGTTGTTCAGGATCCACATGGAGATCGTGAAGCATATCTGCTACATATGTGTGCGGGGGTGGGATGGGGGGCTAGGTGTGCAACCCATATATGTTGTTTGGTAGGTGGTTCAGACTCTGAGAGACGCAAGGTTCCAGGTAAGTTGACTCTGTTGGTCTTCCTGTGGAGTTCCTATCCCTTGAGGTGGCCCCAATCCTTTCCCCAACTCTTCCACAAGAATCGCCAAGCTCCATTCACTATTTCCTTGTGGGTCTCTGAATCCTTCTGACTGGGCTGCTGGATGGAACATCTCAGAGGACAGTCATGCTAGACTCCTGTCTGGAAGCATAGCAGAGTATCATTTATAGTGTCAGGGATTGGTGCTTGCCCGTGGGATGGGTCTCTATTGGGCGAGTTATTGCTCAGTCTCTTCTCCAAACCCCATCCCTGCATTTTAAATGTAGAATTAGAGAATATAATATATTAATACAACAGATCTTGACATAGCCATACTCCACTCCTCCCCTCAAACCCTCTTTAGACTCTCCTGTAGCGTGTTCCTCCTCTTGATATCATATCAACTTCATGAGTACAGCATCAGTGTCACGTTCAGAAGAGAGCATAGCATATCACTCTTCCAACTTCCAGTTCTCATTCTTTCCAACCCTCTTCTGCAGTGCCCCTGACCCAAATGGATTGACATGATACCGATGTTCTACTTAGACTGAACACGCATGTGCACCTTATTTTCATGTATGAGATCCAAAATGATTTTCTTTTACTATTTGTTTTGCTTTATCATTCTAAAGGAAATAAATACATGGATGCTTCAAGTTATATCCACATGCATCACCATATATCCACACAGTGATGGAAAGAAGACCAGAAATAAAGTATATAAAAGATGTGGTTTGATTATGCATATGAGCCTGAATGTGAGGTGCACACCAAGGGCCCCCATGATTTATCTTCCCTATATGGTTTGTCTCTTACACACTTAAAACAAATATATGACTTACTTAGCTATGTACCAGGAAATTCTCTTGAGATACTGTTGAGGTATAAAGAATCTCGACATATTGATATATAATAACAGAATAATAATAATACCTCATCCAACAGCACATCCTTATAACAAAAAAGACATACATTTGCCGTATTAGGTTAGTGTCTACTGTAAGATATAGATTAGATGGAGCGCCTGCAGCCTTCTTTATCTGTAGAAGTTGGAGGTTTCTAATCTGAGGGCTCCTCAACTGTAAAATAAGCTGATTGCACATTATGTCATGTGTGAAAATACCGCTCATCTTCCTAATTAGATATCAGTTTTGGCCCATATATAATTTGTCTCCTTATCCAAGTTTAAAAATACATCTAGCAACTTTCTTTGTCACTGAGAATAATCTTTAAGTAAAATATAAACTCTATGAAATGAGGAACATTCATCCCAGTGCAGGATAAGGAATACACTATTCTCTCATGCCCATATTTGTGTGTATATATCTGTATAATTCTTTAATCCTTTGTGGTGAGGTTAATCATTGCTGGATAATAGAGGTGGGTATGCACCTTCCCCACTGATCATCCTGTGTTTATATTTGATCTCTGCTGTCACTGTCAGCTTGTGGTCATCTTCTCTGCTACTGTTAAATAATGACAACCGTATTTCAGAATCATTACAGTAAAGAATGGAGGGAGCTTAGAAGGACGAGCACCCATAGTTAGACCTCTATGACACTTCCTCTTAAGGTACTTTGTCTCTCTTAAAGAACAAAGAGGCATCATCACCTCAAAACTTGGCTAATACTTTAATAATTGGTCAATTATTCATAGATCTTGTCTTTGGTGGATTAGGAAGTGCTACTAAGTTTTGTCTATTTACTAGAGAGAAGAGTTGCTTTAGTTTGCAAAGAACCAAGGCCAAAATTTGTTTTTTTTAATTTATTTTCTATATTCTTTATTTACATTCCCAATGATTTCCCCTTTCCGGTTCCCCCCTCCCCAAAAGTCCCATAAGCCCTCTTCCCTCCAAAGAGGAAAATGTAACTATTTTCTATTAACCTGGCTAATAAACACATATTCCACTATCAGAAAGTAATTTTTATCATTATTGAGAATAAGAAATCTGCTCCTTTAAAGAATCTACACCTAGTACGAGTAAATGGCTCTTTCTACGTTTTATTGAGAAATGGTGGTGTCAGATCTGATCAGGGTCTTTCACTGTTATGTAAAATGGACATTTCATTTCCTCCTCTTATACTTCACTTAATCAAGTTTACAATTTGCCCTTTGCCTATCATGTTAATTTAATTCTCTGCCGTTTTCACACATAGCCTCTCAGTTGGAGTAGAGCTGGTTCTAATTTCTTATAGTGTCCTGTTATAGCTTCTTGTCCTTTTTGATATTCATAAAACCCCATTAAAAGAAAATCTTAGGGGAAACTCAGAATATAGAACAGATAAAAATTTAGCAGTTCTGTGGAAGCAAGGTGGTGACCCACACTCCACTCAGTTCTTCTATGGCCACAGCTCAGATTATTATGTTTCTGTCAAATTGTATCTTTTTACCCTTTACTTTATCTGGCCCATTTTTCTTATATCAATATTCATCTTCCTTGAAGTCTTTTTAAACCTATTTAACAATATTATAGTGTAGTACATCTACAACAGAGTATAATGCTCTGTTAGAGGATGTTGTTCATTAAAGCAGACTTGGAGACTGGTTGAGAAAGGATACCTTTCATTTGGTGTCCATTATGCCTTGTGCAGTGTTCAAGTCATCACAGGGATACTGTCTGTGTTGCTGAATGAGTTAGTGGATGAGAAAAAGCATCTGTAATCCCATATCTGTTTCGATGTATACCTCGTATATTTCATTCATATGTTAGCTACAGTTACTGAAATATCAGTCAGCTTTGATTCTCCCGCATTCCTGAAGTGAGAGGACTTGAAAGTATGAATAATATTCAAACATCTGGGTTTGATTAGGATTTATTTTCATTTTTTTGTAAGTGTGCGTGTGTGTGTGTGTATGATGTGTGTGTATGGTGTGTTGGGAGAGAGAGGGAAGGTAATATATTTATATCTACATGTGTTCACATGGATGAGTGGGAGTATGAACATGTCATTGTCCTGTGTGAGGAAGTCAGAGGACAACTTTGGTTGATGGTCCCAGCCTTCTTCTTTGAGACTGGTTCTCATGTTTTGCTGCTGTGAACTAAGCTAGCTCAAAAACATTTGGATGTTCTCCTGTCTTATGTATCATTTTGCAGTAGGCAGGGTGGTATTAATCATGTATCATGCTGAGGTTTGTGGTTGTCCTAGGGATTCGAACTAAGGTTTTCGCGTTCATATGGCAAGTGCTTTTATTCACTAAGCCATTTCTTTAGACCATGGTTCACCTTTATTCTTGATAGACATTTTTATTTGCATAAAATTCTGCTCAAAATAGTTGATTCTTCTGGTCAACTTACAGTTCAGAATGATGCTCAATGTCACTGTTTCTATTCTCTTTAAAATAACTTCAAGTACCATAAACTTTAGGAATAGAGAACACCATCTCTTTGGTGAATGGCAATTGCCATTCTAAACTGAGTTATCGCAAGTGTTCCACTGATTGTGACAGGAAACTACTTGTTACAAGTTACATTTTTTTTATTTAATAGCCAATTTTCTTTGTTTCTGTAAGCTTGTGCACTTTGGGGTGATCTCTAACATATAGAGTGTTTAGAGTGTTTTAAGGTTAAGTTGGTAGAAAATCAAATTCCCTCAGCCTAAAATTAGAGTTTATTATATATAACTCCACATATGTATAATCTGTGATATTATATATATTGATATTTCTTACACAATGCACTAGCTACATGTTTTAGGTATAATCTGCCTTACTATGATAATTGTATTGGATATACTTAATTGGAAATCCAAATGCCACTGTATTTTGATCAACAGAGAAAAATTCTCTTTTGGGCATCTCATTCTAAATGTATCACACCATATCACCAGTATTGCTACCTCTAATAATGCAAACAGTGAATGATGGATGCTTTGGCTATCTGAGTCGTCGAGATCTCTCCCCAGTATTCACTTATCATGGATCCTATGCCTATTTAGATGTGAAACCAGCACATTATTTCTAAACATTTTAAAGAAATTCATGCAGTCAAGATAACTCTTGATTCTGATTTGCAGGTCTCACTGAGATCTGAACTCTTGTTTCTTTACTTCTTCACTGTTGCTCCTGTGACTGATGTCTCCTTATTAATCTAAGTGTGTATCAGCTTTAGCCCTCCCCCACTGATACCTCACCTCCGCAGAAACTGGCTGAGAACAGTTATCATGATTCCTGCTAGAAGAGGCAGCACAAGGTCAATGGGTGAGGATTACAACATGGCTAGCGAAATTCACTTGCATCTGTGAAGTGCCCTCCTCCTTGCCACCTCCACTGGCAATACTTCCCAGCTGCTGCTGGGAATTCAGGCCAAGATTTTCTTGACTTCTGCCATTTGTCTCAAGCTCCAAGTCCACTATTCTGTAGGGTTGTTTTCTTCTCAGTTTTTTCCCCTATAGGAGATATTGCACTCAATCCACAAGTCTAAAAGTCTCATTAACAACCTTCTTACACACAACTGTCATCTACCTTTGAAATGCTGCCTTAGCATTTCTCCAAAAAAATGACAGCCATTGTATCTACATGAGAGTATGTGCATGTGCTTTTCTGTATATCTGCAGATGTTGGTGTTCCTGGAAGAAATGGTTCAATAAGTAGTCAGTTGTTTGTTATCACAATGGCTTCTGGATATGAGCATCTAAGCCTTATATGTAAGCGTGAAGCATACTGTGTATTTTTATGTTTGTGCATGGTGAATATTTTCAATGTGAATAAAACTTTAAACATTGAATTTACAGTGGAAATTCTGCCACAAAAATTATAAGAAAAAATAATTTTGTTTAAAAAATTTTATAGATATTGAGATATATTTCAGTAGCCTGCATTATACTTTTCCTATAAAGAACTGGTTTACAAATAAAACTTAATAACTTAAACAAGATTATTTTTCAGCACATCTAACAATTTATATTTAGAATTATATTTTAATATAATCCAAGAATTATAGGCAGCTAATAAAAAGTTTATATTCTGCTATACAGTATAAATTTTCTCATTTTGTTTAACTCACATTTTTATATATTTAAAATTTGATTACATTTAAGCCAAAATTTGGAAAATATTTGATCCATCTTTAGTTAAAATATGTAACCTGAAACAAGTATAGATAAACTTCCATTAATTCAATAAACAAGTTTATTATTTTTGTATCACTTACAAGATTTTTTTAAAAGCCAAACTGCATTACCTTAGTAGAGGTACCTCCCTTCCATGTTCTTTGGTTTAAATAACTATCAATTAAGATATGACAAGGTTTTCTGTTATCATATTTATAGTCATCTTGATGGAGATTCATTTCATTTACAGAATTATATTGATCCTGTGAGTTCCTAAAAGGCACTTGGAAAGAACAGTAATGGAATGGATGGGTGCGTCGTCTTGCAGATCAATCAGCGAGAATTTCGTGGATTGTAAAGTGAGGACAAATTTACTGAGGTCAGCATCTTTTTTCCTGCTGCTCTTTCTGGAATTGCAGCCAGTGCCTATTAGAACTGGCTACAGACTTTCTGGAACAGGGTGAACATGGGCACAATACAGAAGAGTTTCTTGGCAGGGAGCTGCATTCTTTAAACTGCTTTAATTCCTCTGATTGCATTAGATGCAGTACATCTCAGATGAAATGCTCTCAGCCAAGACCTGAGAATATATCAAATAGGAGCTGATGCCTCTTGTCTGAGCAGGGTACTCCTCTGCAGATGTGGGTATGGAAAAACTTAAGTGCAGTTGCAGTAGAAAGTAAAAGCTAACAGTTTTAGTAATATTTTGTTTTCCTCCAAAATGTAGTTGGGTGAAAGATAACAAAGTTACAATCTTGTTTGTGTGTGTGTGTGTGTGTATGTGTGTGTGTGTGTGCCTGCCTGCCTGTCTGTCTGTCTGTCTTTGTATATTTGTATGTATGTGTTTTTATATGTGTATATAAATGTAAGTCTGTTATCGCACATATATTGTGTGTTAACATCCCAATGAACCCTCATAGATATATCAAGTTTATATATAGTCATCTGTACACAAGCATAGTTGCTTATCATCACTGAAAACCTACACAGTGATTTTTACATTCTGAAATTACAAGTATATGAAGTGTTATTGTCTGATGGACAATGAACCCCATAAGTTTACATATTTGATTATGTGGTGGCCAGTTTGGGAAGGATTAGGAGGTGTGGCCATGTTGGAGGAGATGTGTATCTGGGGGTTATCTTTGAAGTTTCAGTTTGAGGTTACCATTCCCAGCTAGCTCTCTATGCCTCCTGCTTATGGAACAAGCTGCACGCTCTCAGCTCCTGCTCCAGAGCTGTGCTGACTCGCCTGCTGACATAATTCCCTGCCACAATGGTCATGGGGTTCACCCTCTGACCATGGTGTCTTATCACAGCAATGAAAAAGTAAGTAAGACATTAATGTTGAATTATACAAAAGTTCTATATCATAAGGATGAACAAGGAGAAAGGACACTCACTCCACAGGCCTGCTGAAGACAGAATTGATGCTGTGGACTGGAACAAGCAATAGCAACAAGAAAGCAAATGCCATTCCCCAACGGAAGAGGTGTAACTCTCTCCACTGGAGTAATGCTATGAAAGGCCTGTGGTATAAAATTTATTATTTGTACTTGAGGTGTTATATTCACAATTTAGGTAGCCTGGAAGCAGAAATATGTACTAAAGGAAAGCCGATATAATAGAAATTGGTTCACCCCAATATACCTGATTACGGAGCTGCGGCTGCACACAATCTACTTTGTGTTCCTCAGACTCCTGTGGGATTTAGGTACCTCAGTAGTTCCATTCAGAAAACTCAGTAAAACTCTAGTTGCTGCAGGTTATTACATCGAGTTTTGTTGCTAAAATCACCCAAGAACTTCCATTGTCTATTCTAGGCAACGAAGGTTTACTGCATGTATTATTATAGTGTCTTATTCTTCATTTTATTTCTTGGTTAATTTAAAATGGAATACTATACATAAGTACCCAGAATTGATGGGAGAAAAGATGGGAACGGGTCTGGAAAACCGTATTTTATGAGCACATATCTGGATGACTGAGGAACTATCCCATGGGCCATGGTGCTAAAAGGGTTCTT
Source organism: Tokudaia tokunoshimensis (assembly GCA_036184795.1). Taxonomy (NCBI): domain Eukaryota; kingdom Metazoa; phylum Chordata; class Mammalia; order Rodentia; family Muridae; genus Tokudaia; species Tokudaia tokunoshimensis. Next base: position 65,746,627 of record BTHU01000015.1, read on the forward strand.
ACCCAATTACATTAATTATAGTAAATTATTTCTCGATCTTTACTTCATTGTTCCATTCCATCTCCTCTTACTTAAATCTAAGCATTTAGTAGAAACTAAATGCTGTGTCTCTACTTTTCTTGCCTTAGCAGACTAATTGAATAAAAATGACTCCATTTCTAGGAAGAAGGCATCCTTCTGTAGTCTGCTCTTGGAACACTGTCCTAGGGTCTGAAGGTAAATGGTAAGATGAAAATGGAATTGAAGAAAATGAATACAGACCGTGCACTTGTCCAACCTTTGTGCACTCTAGTTAACATTCTGAGACTTCAAATGTTTCCTGTGAAAGAGGAAGGTACACTTGCTGATCTCTGAAAGGCCTATAATCCTAGGTAGCCAAAGAGTACTGAACTCAGTACTTATTTTAGTGATAATAACTTTATGAAGAGTGTGAGCCTTCTAGCCAACCACTGTTTGGCTCAGATATCCCTTGTCACTATTGATCCCCTTACATCTTATAGGCTAGGGTGAAGAGTCTCTATAGACTCACTGTATCCCAGGGGAGGCAAGAGCAGTCAATCCTGAAAGCTGAATATAAATTTGTAGTTTCAACATGGACCACTAGCTATTCTGTTACTGAAAATTCCCAGGTATAAGAAAAGCGATAGAGACTGAAAGGAGACAAGCAATGCTGTTTGAACAGGACAAATGATTCGTGTTATTAGTATCTTAAGCCATGTAGAGAACTTGTAATGGTAGAGGATAGGAGATAGTGACTCTGGGCAGTTTTTGAGCACTTGAATGTAAGATATAACTAGATTTATATTTCCAGCACTTGGGTAACATGACTGTGTGTGTGAGTTTGTTCACTCTTAAAAATGTGACACATGCTTGATAAGATGTATGGGTTTGTTGTTTTTTCTCACATTGTTTCAGAAGAGATGTCATTTATTCATGTTAGACATTTCTTTTCAGTATGAGAGTCTTTATTATTATTATTATTATTATTATTATTAGTAGTAGCATTAGTATTAATTATCTTTAATCATTTGTTTTACAGTTCAGCTGTATCCCCCTCCTGGTCTGCCATCTGACTGTTCCTCATCCCATTCCTCCTTCTCCCCACCCCCTACCCCTGTCTCCAAGAGGATGTACCCACCCCCCACTTCTACCCACAGTCTTTTTGTGGGGGTTTATTGAGTAAGACCCCCTGGGATTGAGGAGACGTTAGGTTCCATACTTTAGTTGGCTTGACTTACTAATGTTTTGTTACCACACTGTGAAAGCATACTCATCCAATCAGTGTGGTCTTCACTTCTGAAACAGACCTCAGCAAGATACATGCCACACTCAGGGCTAGACTGGACTAGAAGATGTGCTTCATAAGAGCTGGAGATAGCTCAAGGCCTAAGAATATTGGCCACATTTCCAGAGGACCTGGTTTAGATTCTGGTACCCAACTCTAGCAGGATTTTATGATTTGCAGCTCTATTCCTAGGGGATCTAATACCTTATTCTGCCTTCCATGGGCAATGAACATATAAGGCGCACAGTCATACATACAATCAGCACATCCATATACACAAAATACAAACAAATAGAAAAATATGACTCATGTTAGATGTTTTTTCCTAACACTAATCTAATGTTAGTGTATTGAGCACATTTATAAATTTCCTTTTAATTGAAATATTCCCTTCTAGAAGGAGGTGAGAAACTAGTAAGATTCAGACAGACAGACAGACAGGAAGGAAGGAAGGAAGGAAGGAAGGAAGGAAGGAAGGAAGGAAGGCAGGCAGGCAGATAGACAGACAGACAGAGATAGACAAACAGACAGGCAAAAAGAAAGGGCTGAGGTAAGGGCTGAAAGGAAATGACAAGAGTAAAGAAACTCCCGAAAGTTACAAGATTCATCTGGCCCTCATACCAAGGACCCACATAGCAGCAACTGCTTGGGGAGGAGACTGTTCTGTAAATTGGCCAAGGAAATCCAGGAATGCAGTTCTATGAGGGTGTGAGGAAAAGATAAGACACAGACACATTACACATGCAGTGAGTCTGGGATTGGGCAGGGCTCTCTAATTCTCTGGGTACCACTACAGTACCACCGCAACCCAGAACCCTTTATTATGCACAGGGCAGGGAGACAGGCTCAGTAGTCTCCATGGAGGTCTCTGTAGGTGAGCAGTCTCAGGATCTAAAATTCAGGAAGTGGGCACTGCAGTTGCTAATCTTTGCATACATTAATGAATCCTACATAAACACATCACTGGGACTCCCAAGAAAAACTTTCCCATTCTTCTTAAGCCCGGCCCATGTGGGTAATGGATTTACCAATTTACAATAGGCAGAGAGGTCTTAGAGGCTTTGACAGGCCATGTCCACGCCACAATATGCATCCGCTCAGAACTTCAATCACTCATGGCTTCTTACACCTACTAAGATTTGAAATCATGTGCACACAGCTTAAAGACTAGGTCGCCTAGAGAAGCTTTCTTAAGGAAAAATGGAATTTCTTTCTCTGTGTTGTCTGGGGAATAAGGTTTGTCTTTTGTGGGAGTCAGCCCCATTGTGCTGTGGGGCAGAAGGTTTGATTTTGTTTTGTTTATTTGGGTTTTTTGTTTTTATTGTTATTGTTTGAAATAAGCTCTCACTATATAACTCTGATTGACCTGGAATTTGTTGTGTACGCCAGGACTGTTTTGAACTCCTTCCTCAGTCCAGTGAATTCTGAGATTAAAAGTGTGAGCTTTCAACTCTGGCCTAAATGAAGAAGTATTTGCAGAGACTTAGTCAGGTTATTTAATACACATGTCAGTCCTTGGACTGTACTTTAATTCTGTGCCATTCATCAACCAACTGATACAATTACTGACTATAAATAATGGGGGTTATGTGATTATACAAATGCTATGTTACGCCATGTATTAATTTTGAGCATTTAGTTGGCTCCTGGGTCATTTATCTGAGGTCAGTGCTAAGCCTCATTTTCTGACTTTGCATGGTTGGAGATGAGACTCCACATCAAGGTCAATACACCTGGATCGTGTCACCCTGGAAAGCAATTTAACTTGAAGGTTGTTCTTAATGTCCTTGCTCTCTCCCCCTTCCTATCTTTTCCTCCCTTGCTTTCTTACATCTTTTTATCTGTAATACCACAATTCAAACCTGTACTAAGCAATTACCTTAACAGTAACCTATGCCAAACTCCATTTTCCCCCCTTCTTAACTTTCTGCCATCAGTTTTCTATTCCAAGAATTCTTTAATGTGGAGTTCCCCCGTGTTCAAATGTTCTTTTCCTATTATGTATGTAGTCAGGTCTGCCAGGACAGTCATCAGGCCGACTATATCTGGCTCAATGCCTAGAGCAGCTCTTGGTAAACTGGGCTGACTTTCTGGGGTCTATTTGCATTTGATAGCTGCCGAATGCTTAAGTGCTTTGTGTGTCTCTATGCTGGAGCTGCTCGGACACGGACCATTCTAAGGGTTTAGATAACCACTGTAAACAAATATCTGAAGGAGAGAGACATTACCACCCGTTAGTTAAGATTCAACTAAAACTGAAGGAATCAGCACTTCTTGAAGCTCAATTAAATCAACCGTCTCCCCTTCTATGTTGTGTTCTCTCTCAGCGGATAGAACTGATTGACTTATAGGAAGTCCTAGAGGGAAACACTTTATAAATGAACAGAATGAGTAGCATAAATATTCTATTTGTCATGACACTAAGTGCTGAGAGTTCAACTTCCAGGTTAAGGAGTCTAAATTATTCTCTATCTATTAAGAAATCGAGAGGTAGCACCCTAGCTACGCATTCACTCTGCTTAGATGTGTGTGTCAATTGATACATCTTATTTTCAGCCAGTATGAAATGGTTATTCAGTGTCTGTCTGCCTAACATAGCTAACATTACAAAAAGTTGAAAAGTCATGATTTTAACATTTGTGCCTGCCATTATTTTTGTAAAAAGGGATGAATTTGCTATTTATCTCAAACTGCATTTCAAATCATTTTTAAAAATTATGATTGAGTGTGCGAAGCCTGGATGGAGTGGATTTTAATCTCAGTTTGAGGGCTGGTGACATGGTTCCCCTGGTAGAGGCATTTGATGGCCTGCATCAGTCACCAGCACTCACACAGTTGAAGGAAGGAATTGATTCCTACATGTGTACTCTGACCTACACACACACACATACACATACACACTCACAGACAAAAACACACACACAGAGACAAACACACACACACACACACACACACACACACACACACACACAGAGAGAGAGAGAGAGAGAGAGAGAGAGAGAGAGAGAGAGAGAGAGAGAGAGAGAGAGAGAGAGAGAGAGAGAAGAGAGAAGTAAAAACTAAATCTCAGTTTTCTCATATACTAGCTGTGTTACTTTCTACCCCAAGTACAGATGGCAGTATAATAGGTTGCTTCTGCAGCTTCATGTTTGAGTGCACATCTAACTTCTGTAAGGGCCTGAGTTTGATCCCTTGTACATAAAGAACAGAGTAGTTCTTATGTTTTACTGCTAGTTAGATAATAAAAATTGTTTAAAATATATGAATTATTTGATATGGTCTCTATAATTTGTTTAATGCTATTTCATAGCTTGTCACTATTATTATGAAAAATGTCACTATTCAGATATTCTGACAACTTCCAAAGATTTTTTTCAGAGTAATAACTTATTAGCTTATTAAAAATTACCTTCTGCTGGAGGTTATTAATTAGGGCATACTTTTACAAAATTACATATTTGGCATTTATTCAATATAATCGAACATTTTTCCTCTTTACTCTTGAGTCTCATATTTCTTTTTTTTTAAAGATTTATTTATTTATTATAGTAAGTACACTGTAGCTGTCTTCAGACACTCCAGAAGAGAGCATCAGATCTCGTTATGGATGGTTGTGAGCCACCATGTAGTTGCAGGGATTAGAACTCAGGACCTTTGGAAGAGCAGTCAGTGCTCTTAACCGCTGAGCCATCTCTCCAGCCCCCGAGTCTCATATTTCTGTTAACATATCTAACAAAACTTAGGTAAGTATGTTGATGGAACACCATAACAAAGATAGAAAAGTTTGTTTAGTAATTAGTAGCTAAGCACATTGATCTGAAATATTTTGCATATGACTTGTTAGGATATTTGAGTTTGGTTAAAGATGTTAACTCTACTCCCTAGTATCTGAGACTTACTACCTATCCATTTATCTTCAGTTTTACATATACATTTATCTTTACATTAAAAGCCCATTTAACTTTAAATTCCTGGCATCATTTATTGTAAAGGAAATCATCTCACAGCATTATTTAATATTTGAGAATGTAATTATTCATATTTCATAACATTATTATATTGTACTGTGACATCACATGTTTTTGTTAGCAGATAGCTTAGAGCATCTAACTATGAGTGATGTAAAACAATACAGCAATTTCAGTTTGCCACCAGGAGAACTGGTTCTTTCATTTATCATTCTTCATTTTACCCGAACAACTTACCTTGAGGCTGCGTTTACATGGAACTTGCTTCCCTCCAACCGGTGTCCCTGTCACTTGCAATGATTTCTAGCCTATGTCTCCCAAAGCAATTTCAAGTAGTGCTTAATTTAAGGTGATTTACACTCTCACACAGGCCACTGGCATCTAATTTACTGACCCCAGAACACAGCAAGCTCTCATAACCCCATTTCACGATAGAGCACATTTTAAATATTTGTTTTACATTTTATTGTTGTACATGTTGAATGCGATTTTCTCCATCTTCTTCTCTTAAAATTAGTGAGAGACATGAAACTACCTGCAATTCCAAATGAATGGCTTACTTCTTTTTATTGCTACAAATGTTTGATTTGAAATAGGAACAGAGTACATGATACATGTGTTTAGAAAGTGGTAAGTTATTGAAGTAAAAAGGTAAGATGTCTCAAGAAAGCTTGCTCTATTCAAAAATCACATTAACAAAGTGAAGCATTGGAAAGCTGTTGAAAATTACTACAGCTTTGAGCATAAATTAGGCAAATTATAAGTTATAATGAATTACATTAACCAATGTTCAGTTTTTCTTTGAAGGAACAAAAGCAGAAGAGTGATCTTTGTCTTGCTGCAAATTTAATGTTTTTATTAAACCTTTTATTCACTTACATTTCAAATGATATCCTCCTTCCCAGTTACTCCTCTTCACCCCTATTCCATCCTCCCTCTCCCCTCCCCTTTGCCTCTATGAGGGTGCTCCTCCACCCACTCACCCACTCCCACCTCACTGCTCTAGCATCCCCCTATGCTGGGGCATTAAGTTTCTACAATACCAAGGGCTTCCCCTCCCATTGATGTCAGACAAGTCCATCCTCTGCTACACATGTATCTAGAGCCATAGGTCCCTCCATGTGTATTCTTTGGTTGGTGGTTTATTCTCTGGGAGCTCTGGGGCGGGGGGTCTGGTTAGTTGATATTGTTCTTCCAATGGGGTTGCAAATTTAATTTTAAGAGATGGTGAGTGCTTAGTACTATAGCACTTTCCTAGTGTGCACAAGGTCATGAGTTCAATCCTTAGCCCTATAAACAAAATCGCTTTTACTTACTATAAATATGTTGTGTATGGAGGAAGTAGAACATGCCCGTGTTTGTACCAATTCTTTTTCACACTGTGAGTCTTATCTATATAACTCACACTGTATACCAAGGAATGATTCTCTAAGCATCAGAAAAGGATTAGAAAATGGAGATGGTCATGCTTCTCTTTTGTTTGGCAATTTCTCACGTCTTTATTTTAAAAGTAGTTATTCTGAGCCTCTTACTACTCTGTTGGATCCACATTATAAAGAAAAAAAGTTGAGAATTCACTTTTTCTTTATTTGTCCCAGAAAAAATATTTTTTCCCAGCTTGTTGGCATTGCAAGCAAACATTAGGTTTCTGCCTAATGTTATTTTGATCAAAGCTGAACTGTGTACCTTCTCGCTAGCTAGTATTTCAGGATCCTGGAAGAGGCTGAGAGTGACTTGCCAGTTTTCCAACACTTTCCTCATCTTTTTAGCTTCACTTTTTGGCCTATGTGCTCTGCTTGGCAAACAGAGAGTAGCATCATGTTCTGATCGCTAGATGATAGTGGTAATATGTTTTAAACATGCTAAGGTGCTCTTGGACCATCTTGCTAGGCAGACTTCACATTTGTGAGCTCTTCCCCTTGCTCCCGTGTTCGAGCTTCTAAGTAATTTAAAAGAGTACTCTACTTAGGTGAGCAATGTTTTGATTTGGCAGCATGCACACACACACACACACACACACACACACACACACACACATACACACACACACACAGACACACACACATACACACAGACACACACACACACAGACACACACACACACATACACACAGACACACACACACACACACACACACACACACACACACACACACACAGTGGCACACTATACACTTGGAAAGACAGCCTCTAAGAAGCGCTTGGCTATCGTGCAGCTAGTGCTCCATGTCCCTAGGGTAGCACTTCACTCCAGATGTTGATGGGCCTCACACTGCTTCCTGGGCTCCAGTTCTTCTGTTCTTTAATTATACTGCCAAGACTTCCTCTGCCAACCAAGTAGCCAACAGATAATGTGCTAGCAAAATATAAGACTCTAAAATCAGTGAGTTCTTGTATTAGACTTCTATTATTTCAATTTACATTTTACCCAAATCTAGACGTAGATCACTGAGTATTAATTTAGAGTTTGATAGAACATTCTGACATGTTTTTGAACAGTAGTGTGACATAATTCAGTGATTATTTTTTTATCTTTTACTTTCTTACTTTTCCACTTGCAGAATGTTGGCTGTTTTAACAGGAGATAAAAATAAATGGAGTCAAAAAAGGTGGCCCAGTGGGTAGACATAACGCTTGCATGCTCATCCTGACAACCTGAGTCTGATCTCTGAAACTCATGTGAAAAGCTGCAGTATCATGCAGTTGTAAGCCCAGAGTTCCAGTGGTGAGTTGAGAGACAGAGATAAGAGAACTCTCCTGAAGTTTTCAGGTAAGCAATCTCAGAGGATAGTGTGTGCAAGCAGAACCACTGCAACAACTTTGCTTCAAAACAAAATAGATGGCCATACTTGAGTCCAACTATTTTCCTCTAACCTCCCCACAGGCTGCAGAACTCGCACATTACATAATTAAAAAAATAAATAAAAATTTTAGAGTCCCTTGATTAAATTATTTGAATATATTGATATGTTTAGATTCATTTAAATATTATGCCTTGCATACGAAAAGGTATATTTCCTTATTAGTGTATTAAATATGCAAAAGTTAAGTGTATTTGGCAGACTTCAAATGAAAGATATTTCAGTTTTAGAATAATTTCTGTTTTTATAGTTTCATTGGAGTTCCAGAGCTATTTGATGGGGTTCTATAAATCGTGGCAGACAATGCTAGTTCCTTTATTTCAGGGATTGACAAGTACTTCTTTACTGAAAAGGAAAATTCTGTCTCCTTGTAAGTTTATGGTTAGGAAGGCTCCAGAGATTTCCAAAGCAACACCCACGTTGGTTTCAAGGTACAGATAAAACAAGCTGGAAGTGACCTGGAAGCCTCCTTTCGAAAGGCTAGCTTCTGCAGTTACAGAGAGTGCTATAGCATCTTTTCTTCAAGAAGACAGCTAAGGGCAATGGCAATAGGCTATACTATTTTGTTTTGGGAGTCTTCTTGGACTCCTCTGACCAACAACTCAAAGGGACATTTTTTTTCCATTCCTGGCACAGATATTTCTATAGAATTATCTATGATTTGGAAGAGAATTATATCTCCAAGAGGGGTAACTTTATTTAATTTATTTATATATGTATATATTCATTACATATATGTCTTAGTTTGGGTTTTACTGCTGTGAATAGATACCATGACCAAGGCAAGTCTTATAAAGGACAACATTTACTTGGGACTGGCTTACAGTTCAGAGCTTCAGTCCATTATCATCAAGATGGGAGCATGGCAGCATCCCGGTAGGCATGGTTTAGGAGAAGCTGAGAATTCCACACCTTCACCTGAAGGCTGCTAGCAGAATTCTCACTTCTAGGCAGCTAGGATGAAGCCCACACCCACAGTGACACACCTACTCCAACAAGGCCACACCTACTTCATCAAGGCCAAACCTCCAAATGGTGCCACTCCCTGGGACAAACATATACAAACTATCACAGATATATAATATGTATTTTAAAGTAAATATAAAATAATGTTTTCTTTTGGCTTTTTCAATCCTCTTCTCTACATTCCATTCTTTATTGCATTCTCTTCCTCCCTTTCCAGAGAAAGATTTCTTTCCCATGTCTCCCCACTTCAAAGCATCTGTTCCCTCTTTCCTCTCTTGGGCTGCTTTTATCTCATCCCCGTAGTACTTTTGTACTTATCATGAACTTTGCCAGTCAATAAGTGGATCTAGAAAGAATTATACAGAGATAACCTAGACTCAGAAAGACAGATAGCACATGGTCTCTCTTATTTGTGGTTCCTAGTTTAGGCGTGAGTATGTAACTGGGTGTAACTACTCCACTCTCAGTATTAATCACAAAGGAAGCTCTTCAGTGAACAGTGGTGGAAGCTGAGACATGAACTTACAAAAATGCTTAGACTAACTGGAAGAAGAGTGAGTGATTAGCCTTAAAGAAGACACACCATGCCCTTCGAGGTCCAGGCAACACTGGGTAAGGGAGTAAAGAGTAGAGAGCGGCAAGACAGGACTGAGAATTACCATCTTCAGGGAAGGACATAGTCATCGAGATCATGAACTCAAAGTTGTTGTGGGAACCACCGTGAGTCTGAACCTCATGGGTGGAGAAAAAACAAGGGGGGGGGGTGTTCCACTAAGTGAAATATTGGCTACTCAAGATTCACCGAGAAAGAGAGTCATTGCCTTCAGTTTTGTACCAACTGGTGACCCTATCGGGCTCCAGTAGACAGTTCAAAGACAGTGGTCAAACATATGGCCACGGTTCACTAAATGGGTCATAAAATAAAACAGTAAAAACAACAACAAAAAGAATTGTGAATTTTGTAAACGAACTGGTAAGGATGAGGTACAGTTAATAAAGATAGAAGTTGGTGTGGGGTGACAGTAATCTGAATGAATTGTATACATGTATGAAACTGTTAAATAGCAAAATTAATTGATACAAAGTTCAAGTGAAGAGTAATAGAGCAAGATACCCAAAGTTGACTTTTGGCCTATACACACAAAGACTCTTTCACTTGTCTCTGTCTCATCTCTGTCTGTCTGTCTGTCTGTCTGCTGTTTCTTTCTAACACACACACACAAACACACACATATATACACATTTACTACTACTACTACTATTATGACAACAACAGCAACAATAAGTTTAAAATGATAGTTGCTGAATAGAAGTTTGTGTGGAGGCTCTTTTCCCTTTCACTAGTCTGGATTAAAGGTACTGATGTCTGTATAAGCATTCCTTTGTCTCCCTGTTTTGTAATTAGTGAATCTATTTTACTTTGCTGAACATTCTGCTTGAATTTGGTTTTTTTTTTCTGTCCTGTTTAATTTCTTCCTGATTTGTAGAACAACCACCAGAGTCAGGTTTGTGATTCAGTTTTAATGACATTTGATGGGAAAACCAGAAAGGGGAAACTGTCCTTCTGAGATGAACTGTTGTCTTTTGTGTGACTCCTCCATCTGGATATAATCAGTGGGCCTGGCTAATCTCAGAATGAAGGGGGCTCACACTGAAATGACCATCTGCATATGTGCATCTCTGAAGCCAGAAGCCATTTCTCCACCAGATAAAGGAAAGTTCTACTGAAGAAGCCCACATATTTAAACAGATATTCAGCCACGTAAATGTTATAGAACCATATCACACACAATTACAAGAAATGTGAGGGACAAGTTCATCTTCCCAAATCTTGATTTTCTTAGTTTTTATAAACATGGATCGTCTATTCTCTCAACAAGCTACATAGTTTAGGTAAACACTAAGACACACAAAGTTTTGCTTAGCAATTTCATCACAATAAGCTGATCAAATAATTTCACATATCCGGTAATAAGATGTTCTTTGAGAAGCCTTGTGCCTATCACATGCAAATTAACATCACCAAGTGGTTGTCATTAATTTAAGCTGTTGTGTGATAGACTGCTTACAGAAACGAAGCAATGCCTTACTTCAACTGGTTCCATCAAACTACCATTAACTGAATGACAGAAATGATAAAATTTTATTTCCTGTTAGTTTTGCCATTGCTTTTATTTTTATTTTTATTTTTGATGCTATGTTTGATTTTTGAGACACGTTTTCATGTGGAGCTGATTGGCCTTGAGTGGCTGATAGTCTTGATTCCACCCCTCTTTGTGTTACAGACTCAAGTAATCTTATTATATTCTTAAATTATAGACAGAGAGTGAAAGAACTTTCTGATGTCCCCTTTGTTGTTTTAATTTAATTGTGTTAATTTTGGGGACCTTCAAAATAACTATTTTAATCATTTTTACCCACCTCCAACTCCTACTATACCCCGTCAGATCTCTCTACAATTCATGGGCTCCTCTTTAGTTATTGTTATGTATTCATGTACATGTTTATATATACCAATGAAATCTGCTGAGTCCATTAATGTTGCATATATGTGTGTGTGTTTAGTGATAACCACTTCTTGGGATTGGATAAGCTACCAAAAACCTTATTCCTAGAGTACACTGATTTTTCCTTTTCTTTTCTTTTTTTTAGTAGTCATATATTGTGTGTAGTTCTTCATCTAGGGGTGGATCTCAAGAGATTTCTCCTATCCATGTTGACTGTTGTCACTGTGCTGGTCTTCTTTAGATTACCAAAGCTTGAGACGTCATGGGTGTAGCTTCTTTGACACATATAGAAGATACTATTTCACAGCAGATGTCCTGGTTCTCGTCTTAGAATCTTTCCAGCTCTACTTCTGAAATATTACATTAAATGTATGTGTAGAAGTGGTGTTGTATACCCAAGACACAATTCACATATCAATAGATTTTCAAGAAGATGGAAGGAGACACCCCTTGGTCCTGGAAAGACTGGATGTAGGGGAATACCAGGACAGAGAAGCGAGAGGGGGTTGAATGGGGAACAGGGGGAGGGGAGAGGGCTTATGGGACTTTCGGGAAGGAAGGAACCGGGAAAGGGGAAATCATTGGGAATGTAAATAAAAAAAATATAGAAAAAAAAAGAAGTTGTGTTGTAGATGTATATATAAATTGGGGCTGGTCACCCCAAGATCACTTAATTCTTGCATTTTGAGCACTTGTGGATTTCTATACAGTTTTTATAAGTTGTAAAAGAAAGTTCTTTCATGAATGGTGGAACCTACATTTATTTGAGGTAAAACATGCATTTATTTATTATTAGAATACAGTTAAAATTTATATTATCTTAAGAAAGTAGCAGTATTAGATTCTTTCCCAGGGGCCTTAACAGTCATGGATGGTTCTCTGTGATTATAATATCAGGCATAAATTCCCTTTTACTGAATATGCCATAAGTCCAATGAGGTGGCTGTTGGTCATCCCCATGTTTAAATGCTGCTTTTGTATATTGCTGTGACGTTCATTGCTGTGATTCATAGATACCACAACTGGGTAGGACTTTTGGCTGCTTTTCCCTTGTAGCAGTTTAAATAGCACCTTGGCTATTATGAGAGCTTGTCGTCAGAAAGGGGTTTTCAGGTCAACTCTAGATCAGTTTCTTCAAATCTAGGGTCGCTACAGTCTAGATATTCTTTAGTACCATCTGTGTTTGTCTTGTTAAGTGATTTCTTAAATATAGCAGTCTACTTATAGCAGGTAAATTAATATAAAAATTAGCATCTAATATATATATATATATATATATATATATACACACACACACACATTTGTTGCTTACATAACAAATCAGAAAAGAAATTGCTTAAAAAACATGTTTATTGTTTATTAGTTCAAAAAGAGAAATCTAGGTGCTGTCTGATGCTGGATTCTGTGTTTCATGGAACTGAAATCAGTTGCCACAAGAACCAATTCTTTCTCAAATCCTGGCCCTTATTCAACCTCTAAGTTAATTTGTAATGTTGTTAGATTTATGTTCTGTGGGACTCTAGGATTGGCAGCCACACTTAGTAAGTTAACTGGAGGTATTTTGTAACTTGTAGAAGTTGATAAATTCCTTATCTCTACTTTTTTTTTCCTTTGGTTTTTGTGTTGTATTTTCAAAACAGAGTGGCACATTGAGTCATTTGTGTCCTTCAAATTGTTTTCAAGATAATATATCTACTTTAATGTGAAGGTGATCGGAATATGCCACTTTGGCATAAGGACAATTTTGAACTGGCAGAAATTTAAAATCAACAGATGTGTCCACAGTTCTGCAGCAATTTCTATTTAAAAGTGGAATAAAGAATTCCCTCAAGGTAAGTATGCCCCCTGTTCCTCTACCAGGGACAAAAAAGAACTCAATTCACCAAAATGGGAAGGGGATACCAGAGTGAGTTTGCATAAACAGACCTTATTAAAATACTTTTCATGTTCTCTTAGTACCAATATTTATGTCCTTGTCACATCACAATTTATCATTCATGTAAATATTAATTAAATTGTGAGTTCTTATTATTCTGTTCTTTGTTATTTTAATTCATAAGCCCTAAGAGGTAGAACTAAAAGCATGGAGGAAACACTTTTCTTCCTCGATAAGGCTGCTGATTAGCAATCTTATCATCTTCTCCCAAGGCCCTACAGAGTGCTGTTTACATTAGTGTTTGATTGAGTAAGTAAGGGACAAGAACTAGAAGGAGAGGTATTTGTCTAATTGGGCATACCATAATTTGTATACCTAAAATTAACTAACAGACATCTATAGTATGACTTTTATGCTTAATTTTTTTTGCAAATATTTTCTGGTGCTACATAAAGCAATAAATATTTATCCTGGATAGAACACCAAAAGACTAAAGAAAGGACTTTTTTTTTCAAATTCAGCTTGATGAAGTTGGTAGTTTATTGGGTTTAATTATAGGAATATGGATAATGTCATAAGACAGGTACACCACCAATGCACTAAGAAGTCCTTTAGCTAACTTGCTGAAAAGACCCCAGATGTCCCTCAATGGAGGAATGGATACAGAAAATGTGGTATATTTACACAATGGAATACTACTCAGCTATTAAAAACAATGAATTCATGAAATTCTTAGGCAAGTGGGTAGAACTGGAGAATGTCATCCTGAGTGTGGTGACCCATTCACAAAAGATCACACATGATATGCACTCACTGATAAGTGGATATTAGCCCAGAAGCTTGGAATACTCAAGAAACGATTCACATATCAAATGATGCTCAAGAAAAAGGAAGGAGAGGCCCCTGGTCCTAGAAGGGCTCAATGTGGCAGTGTAGGGGAATGCCAGGAAAGGGAGGCAGGAGTGGGTTAGTTGGGAAGCAGGGGGAGGGAAGAGGGTGAGCGTATGGGACTTTTGGGGAGGGGGGATCCAGTAAGTGGGGAATCATTTGAAATGTAAATAAAGAATATATCTAATAAAAAAAAGAAAATGTATAACACTGAGGAGGTCCATTCTAGCTAATTGTCTGTTATGCTGCTGAGATTGGCATCCTGGGGAGGGAAACAAGAGGATGAAGATCTTGTGGGGATCTACTGAGGGCCTCATGAACCACATTACCCCCAACTAGCTCCACAAGTGGATGTTAGTAACCTTGACATCTCAAGGGACCTTGCGGACAATTTTCTCTACTTCAAGATAGCAATGACTATGACAACAGTAACAGCCATGACAGTGATGGTAAAGTCCAGAAGAAATAATTTTGCTCTAAGTGAAATAAACATGAGAATGATAGGTTCATTTTGTCTAAGAGGTTATGTTTAGTGGAGAAAAGTCATTGTCATGATATACTAAGATGAAGATATCTAGAGCTGGCTCAGCAAAGACATGAGAACTGGTCCAGGACTGGAACGGTGTGCTGCCACACAATCCACATGAGACAGAGCTGGGTGATATTTGAAGGAGAAATTTGAATGAACATGGTATGATGAAGGAATTAGCATACTTGCTCTATGAATGATCTTGTATCATAGAAGTCAGTCTACTATTAATTTGTTCTTTTAGTACTTGATAAGATTATATACATATATACCCACATATATTTATACATATATACATTATACATACATACATACATACATACATCTTCTCCATCAGAATTTGGTTTTCAGGATAGACAAAATGGCAGTTCTATTGGAGAATTCAAATGACATTAACAATACCAATCAATTTTAAGTAGAGAACAGATCATAAAGCCAACCTTACTTAGTCACTGTTCCCAAAGTTGGCCATCCCTCTTGGGCTCCTTTGGGGTAACCTGCCCTTCCTTGTAAGCCCAACATCATAGAAAAAGTGGAGTCTATGTTCCTGTGGACACAGGAGAAAAAAAGACAGAGGAAGCAAAAGAGGGAAGAAGAGGGAAGGAAAGAAGGAACAGAGGGAAGGAAAGAAGGAACAGAGGGAGTGATGGAGGAAGGAAAGAAGAGGAAAGATACCAGGACAACTGTTCTTGCTCAGCTGCTTCTACTGTGAAACACTATGCACAAGGGACTACATGGTTTCCCACCTATATACCAAGCACATTAACCTCTTATAACATCCTCCATGAATAATTTGAAAATGGCAAACCAAAAGGGAAGAGCTTTGAGGGTTTTCAGGAAATTGTGAGGTATAACAACAAGGTCATTGAGTTTAGGGAAACTGTGTTCCTTATATAATTAGAACAGATCTCACAGAGTTTATTTGATTAAGAAAGACAGCCATGGAAACTACGATCCTCACAGAAAATTTTCTTTCAGATGTAGCATTTAGGCTTCAGTAGTCAGTGTTGTAAGGAAGGTACTGATTTAATTCTTGTCCTTTGCAAGGCCAGCATAAAAAGCTAATTAATACCGACAGGACTTGTACTAAGTAGCTTTAGAGCTTCAACCACATCAGTCCACTAAAAGGAAATCCTGGAAGCAAGGCATTTAAAGACTCTGTGGACATAGGGCATGCTCACAGGAGATTGCAGGCCAAATGGCCATGCTGCCTATTCTGTGGTGTCAAATACTCGGACACTGGGAGGGAAGATAAAGTGATTTACCTTCCTAGGAGAGCCATAGAAACACTGCAGTGTATGAGTAAAGGACATAAAAGGCAACTCATTCTGAATTAATGTTCTATATGCTTTTGTATGTGTTTATGTATGTACAATGATGTTATCATATACATGTGTGTTTATGTATGGAAAGTGTGTGTTGGTTATTGTTTGTACACATGCATATGTGCAAGTGCATGTGTATACATGTATGTGCGTGTGCATGTGCATGTGTGTGTGTACATGAGTGTTTAGGTCTGAAGTTGATTTAAGTGTCTTCCTTGATCATTCTCCAAGTTATTGATGCCAAATCTCTAACTGAGCCCAGGCTAGTTTAGTTGGGTAGCTTGTAAGGCCAGATTTTGTCTCTGCTGGGATTTCAGGTGAACCACCATACTTGTGTCAGTTAAGTGGGTTCTGAGGATCTGAAGTCTGGTTCTCATGCTTACACAGCCTCTCAAGAGGACTCCAAGATCTCCTTCTATTTGAGACATCTCCCAAGTCCCAATTAATTTATCTTCAGAAGAAAAAAAGGGTTTCTTATATTAAACTCTCATTTGCCTAACTTCAGAATTTACCAGTTTTATTGTTTGTTAGAAATAACTAATAAAGTAAGAAAATCACACCCATGCACTGGCAAATCAAAGTCAGTCAGGATGTCATTTTCAACTCTGTGTTCCAGATTATGTAATGCCAATTAAGTTCACTGCAGTCATGGATTTGTTCTTGTTTAATTTCCCATAAATATAATATTGGAGTATGTTTGCTTATGACTTGTCCATTTGTTCCAATGACTATTGTCATGAAAAATTCTGCCCAAATTTGGCTGAGTAAAATGAATGTGCTCATGGCTTTTGTCAGTCAGGAGTTTCTGAAGAGGGGGCTTTGTTTTAAAATATCAGTGAGTTAGACGAAACAAGTTTAACAGTGGGGTCTGGAGAGATAGCTGTTGTTAAAGTACTTACCCTACATGCATGAAGATCTGAGTTTGAGCACCAGAAACCTAGTTGTGGTGGCATACATTTATAACCCAGAGATGAGAAGGCAGAGACAAGAGGATCTCCAGATTGTGATGGCCAGCCTGCCTAGCAGAATTTGTGAGTTCTGGGCCACATGAGAGGCCTTGTTTAGATAAAAATTAGATGGTTCTTAGGAGACAGCACCCTCGTCTGACCTTGGACCTCTACAAAACCATGCACACACAAGGTATGCACATATGAACACCCACACACACACACACACACACACACACACACACACACAGAGTCAGAGAGAGAGAGAGAGAGAGAGAGAGAGAGAGAGAGAGAGAGAGAGAGAGAAACACAGTATTTAAAAGTTGGAAGAATATCTATGGGTCTCATGTTTTCTGATTTATATTCACTGTAAGACTGTCCCAGGGCTGGAGATACTCAATGTCTAGGCTGCCAACAAGTGTACTAACCCTTGGTCTCTCCAAGTTTCTTGGCTTTCTCCTTAGTATTGTGGTTTGGCGTGGATGGTGAACTTTCTAACTTCAACTAGGATAACATCATAGGTGTCACATGGTATTACCATCATCTTTACGCTGATGCTAGTCTCATATCTGCTCACTGTGACTTAAAGCTGGATATCATTGACAACAAAAATGGCTCACATTCAAAGGAAATGTTGCACAAACTCTGCCTCTCACTTGGAGAAGCATGAGGTCATGCTGTAGAGTCAAGGGTAGGATGGAAGACTCTATGGCTACCTTTGAAAGTGCAGCTTGCCATGCACCTATTGTAGTGTGCTGTTAATTATCTGCTTGAGAGTATCTTTCTCTCCACAGTGTGTCTTGTTTGTCCACCATTATACATTTGGTGACAGTCAGAAGTAAATATTTAATGGTGGCCAAATATGAAATGAAATTGCATCTTCTAGCAGTTGTGATAAGAAGAACAAGACTTTTAAATGTAATAACTTACTATTAAGCTTACCTCTGACATGATAGGTACATTTTATTTAAAATTCTATGTATTTTTTCCAAGAAGAGTTTATCTCTCTTTATTCAGGGAAGCTGGGTTAGCCAAAGAGCAGATGGCATGCCCATAATGCCTTTGGGCAGATGTTCTCATTTGGGCCATAACATGTGAATAAAAATGCCATATTCTAAACAGTCTCATCTTCTGCAGTAATTACTGGAGACTATCCAACATGTGCAGAGGCCTTTTATAGCTGTGCATTATATTGGCCAGATCTACTGCTGGAAGCTCCATGGTCAGGCTGTTTAGCTAAGTATTGTAGTGGATTACTTTACTTTATCAATTTAATATTTATAAAATAACCATAGTCCATATATGCTTTACACATAGAATTTAGGGCTAAGTTTAAGACAATTATTTTATTAATTCTAAAGTTCTTATTTTACCATTTTGAATATTATTGTTCCAACAAAGCATGTAACTGTTGTCTCATATAATAAATTAGAAATCTGAAGATAAATCTATTCCAAAAAATTTTCTTTTTTTGGAAAGCCTATATGAAGATGGGCAATTTAAAAACTTACGTGGCTTTGTAGTGAGCTTTACTTAAAGATTAATTTCAAACCATAAAATATTCCAAGGAAATCTTTTGCTATCAAATTGAGGTGTTCATCATTAGAAGAACATATAGAGATATTAGAAATCAGTTCTTCTCAGTGGTGGAAGTGAACATGAACAGGAATTTTTCCATTGATGAAAGAAGGAAGTGTTCTGTGCTTGTTGCACACAAAGCTTTGCAGGGGTGGGGAGGGTTGTCTTCTTTTCCTCAATCTTGAATACTGTCAGTCATTCAGAGTTTCTTTATAGAACCTTTAGTCTGAGGAATTCCAATGTTTGCCTGAAACATGAAAAGCAGTGGTAGAGGGAACCCTTTATAAATCCTCATTGACACTGATTTCACAGATAAAAGCAGAGATGAGAACAGACACCCATGCTACAGTACTCCTGCCTCCTCTCTGGATTCTAGTCACATCACCTACATACCCAGGAGGAATTGCTGAGAATATTACATTTCTGGGAAAACAAATATATCAGACAAATAAAAACTTCAGAACATGTATTTTCTCTTCAGTTTACTACTGTATTGGGTATGTAGGCAAGCACAATATTGAATATTTCAAAACCAGTTTCATGGTTTCAAGAACAGTTTGGCAGTAGGTCTCAGTTCTTATCTTTTTTTTTAAATGCTGTTCTTTCAATGTACATCCATTAACTAGACAGTTTATATATTTTAATTCAGAACACTGTTTCTCAACTGAAAGCAATTTTGACCCTCAGGGACATTTGGTGATATCTGAAGACACTTGTTTGTCATAATTGAGGGAGAGGAGGTGTTGTTGGCTGTTGGAGGGGGCAGGTCAACAAGGTTGCTACATAATTTTCAATGCACAGGACAGAAGGAAACTCTCCCTGTCTCAATGAGGAATTCACATGAAATGATGGAATGTGGGTAGGGAAAGAAATATCTTAGAATTTATGTAAATGTAAATTCTTGCAAGAGAGTTCTCTGGTAGGTGAGGGTGGAAATGTTGGTAATATGCACATCAGATAGTTTCCTTTTTCTTATGCTTGTCAAAAAGATTCATTCTATTTTGAGATGGTTTTGTTTATTGGTATTTTGAGAAAGGATTTTGTCCAGTAGCCCAGTTTTGTTTAGAACTCACTCAGAAAATAGCTCAGAGTGGTGTAGAATTCACTCAGTATGTAGCCTAGGTTGACTTCTCACTGAACCATTTACTTTCAAGTAGTACTGGGGTGGACTGTCTCCATGAAACCACGGCTTGATTGCTCCTGCACATCAAGGCTTACTGTTCACAGTAGCTAAGTTATAAAAACTAATGTAGGTATACAATGGCAAAGGAGTGGATAGAGAATGTGTGGTACTCCTTGGCACACACACCTTAAAGGAGAACAGGGCTGTGTGTTTTGGAGGAAAATTAATGTGAGTGGAGACAGTCTCATAAGTGAATTAAAGCAGTGTCAGAGAGGCAAATATGTGTTTTGTCCTGTTTGTGATTCTTAGAGTTTACATATATACACAAAACTCTATGTATAGATAGATGACATGGAGGTAGAAGTTAGACTGTCTAGGAGGAAAGAGGGCTAAAGGGAGAGTGATTGTATGGGGTATTTGTTCAATGCATGAAAGTTGAAAAGAATAAAGAATTTAAAATTAAGACAATGATGGAAGCTTTATCTCATTTACCATGATAAGCAGTGAACCCCCGCCCCATTCCTGTTTCCTCCTCCTGAGAGTCCTTCCATGCTCAGCACCATTCCAGCTGAGCCCACAGCATGTGATGGCTAGCAACACCAGGGGGATTTGGCCCAGTTTGATTGCTGAGTACTGCTGGCTTTCAGCATGGATGATCTCTACCATGAGCCAGGGAAATGATGTTCTCTGGAACACAGAAGGTATGAAAGGCAGTCTTTCCTGGAGTCCTCAGATGGGAACATAGCTCTGCTGACATCTTGATTTTGACTTAGTGAGATCTGCACCAGATTTTGGGTAGAAGGTTCTATTAAAAAAAAAAAAAGAAAAAAAAAAGATGTGTGACAGTGATACCTGTAATCTCAGCCATTCAGAGGGTAGATGGAGAACAAGTGAAATATCACAGCCAGTCCAGACAATTAGCCTCAAACAAACAAACAAACAAACCAAACATATAAACAAAACAAAAGCACCACTCCTACCACAACAACAAAAAATCAGGGATTTATTTCAGTGGTAAGGTAGGGGGGTAGTGCCTACAAATTCCAAGGCTAAGGATTCCATTTCCAATAAGAAATGTCCTTCTAAGCCACCAAGTTTGTGGCACTCTATCATGATAAAATATGGTTCTATGCAAGTAAGTTATTTGTATATCCCATGTAATTATTTAAACACCCCAGGAGAAAGGAGGTGGTTATCTTCTTCAAGTTGCAGATGACTAGTGAATATGTGGAGAGAGGAAAGTGTTCTCTCTGTCTCCCACAAAGGGTGACAAGTAAGTGAAAAGACTAGTCTCAAAGTCAGGAAAGAAAGAGCCAGGATACTGCTTTGTAGAGGTATGGTGTGGTGAAAGGAGTGCCCCTGCAGGTCCATGCTGAGGCATCCTTTCCCCTGGAGAGCCATGGGGAGGGGAATTGAGGGAGTAGAGTCAGAGAAAGGAGAGAGAGAGAGAGAGAGAGAGAGAGAGAGAGAGAGAGAGAGAGAGAGAGAGAGAGAGAGAGAGAGAGGAGAGAGAGAAGAGAGAGACAGAGACAAACAGAGAGAGAGAGAGAGAGAGAGAGACAGAGAGACAGAGAGAAAGAGACAGAGACACAGGAGGTACATGTGTAGAGGGTAGGGAGGGGAATGGGGGAGAAGGGATAAAGAAAGTAAGAGAGTAAGAGGGTAAGAGAGTGAGGAGGGGACAAATAGCCTCTTTTATAGTGAATCAGGCCTACCTGGCTATTGCCAGGTAACTGTGGGGA
Organism: Tokudaia tokunoshimensis; assembly: GCA_036184795.1. Classification (NCBI taxonomy): domain Eukaryota; kingdom Metazoa; phylum Chordata; class Mammalia; order Rodentia; family Muridae; genus Tokudaia; species Tokudaia tokunoshimensis. The sequence goes on from BTHU01000015.1 coordinate 65,768,222, forward strand.
GGAGCCTAGAAGGAATGCTAACATAGGTGCACTTAGCTGAGAAGTCAATGATTTTAGATGTGCTCCAGAAGAGTGAGTGTATATTTAGCAAATACTCTTTTCCTCAGTGGTTTTATTAATTTGTGTGTGTGTGTGTACACGCCTGCATGTTTCATATTTTCCTTAAAATTCTTATTAAATTCTCTCTCTCTCTCTCTCTCTCTCTCATGTGTAGGCCTGCATGTGTATACAACCATGTCTCACAGGTCCCAACTCTATTTCGTATTCATTTACAGAGTATTTAAATATTTGTGACCTTGTTTATATTGTGCTGTTAATACACTAAAAAGAGTATCTTTGCATGCACAGGTTTCCTCTGACAGAATTCAAAAAACACATCTATAAAAGAGAAATCTTAGCTGGAATAGTGATCCATCAGACAGAACCTAGCACATGCCATCATTTTGCTGATCAGTGGTGTGTGATGAATGCTTAAAAAAGAGGAAGAATGCCATTTCAATTCCCTGTTCCTTCTTAGCAGCAATGGATTAAATGCTTGCAAGAGGAGTTGTGGCTATTGTGTGTCTTGAAAGAATTAAATTTTAATCGCAGGGTGCATTAAGCCTGTATATTAATTAAGTGGTTTGGGGCTGCAGAGCTTTGGGCATCAGCGCTTTTCCTGCCGGCTCATTTTGCTGACTGCAGTCTGAAGGGAAGCTCACCCACCCCACACTGCAGCACAGGACAGGGCTGCCAAGCAGCAGTGGGGCCAAGCAAAAGGGCTTGCACCCCAATTAAGTTAAAAGTCTCTAAGCTGCTCTTCCATTCCAGATGGCAAGTAAATTCAAATCTACAGGAGGGATTTAATTAAGATATGCTGATTGCAAGGGTGAAGGCAAGAGTTCAATCTCTGTCAAGTCCAGGAAAGAATGCAGTGGTGCTTATAAATGACTGCAGGAGAGAATGCAGTGGTGTTTATAAATGACTGCAGTGCATGTACAATTTTGGACGTTTTATTATTTAGGTTGATGTATTTGGCTTGTATACTTGTATAAATAACTCCAGGCTCTTTTTTTTTTTTTCTAGAAATAGATAATTTTTTTCAAAGCCTAGCCCTACCTACTCCTGGCTTTTCCCTGGGCCTCTTTTACTCAGATGCTGGATGGAACAGACACCTTACAAAGTTGTGGAGCCTAACATTGATCTGTCATTAGCCAAAGTCCTTTTGAAAGAACAGCTTCCCTACACTTGATTCTTTCTGTTTCCATGGGTAGATGGAGGTAGAGAGTACTGGGAAAGACACTGAAATCAGGGTGGGGGGGCATAGAGAGTGCTGTAGAATCCTACTACAACTCTCTGGAATCTATGAAGATTAGCACAGCTAAGACCCCTAGTGATGGGAGCCCAGAGCCTGGCAGGCAAGGCTTCCCGTGGAGGGACTAGAACACCAAATGTGTCTGGCCTGCAAGATGTGCTAGGGTAAAAGTGGTACAGAACTTATTATGCTATGTTTGGTTAATGTCCCTGTGAGGCCTGCTCTTTTCTGAAGGGAAATGGAGGAGAAAGAGTGGAACTTGGGGGAGAGGGCTAGTGACATAAAGGGACTAGGAGGATAGGAGGGAGGGGAAACTGGGTTGTAATAGGATCTCAAAACAGAACTGTGGATCACCCTAGGTGTGAAAATGATTATTCCCCATTCCTTACTGTCAGTGACAGTTGTGACCTCATCGTAGCTCAGCTCCTAAAGCCTCAAAGCCAGGAATCATTGTCCCTGCCTTTGGTTTCTTCATATATAGTCCTGTCACCAATGACTTCCCTTTCCCACAGCTATCACTGCAGGGATTATTAAGCTGACTATGTTAGTATTAGAAAAAGGATGATGCTTTAGTGTAAGAATTGTTCCCTGTAGAATGATCAGTTCAACAGCATCCCTGCCAGCCCACGACACTGCCAGTAGCGCAGCTGTGTTCTGAAAAGGTCTTCAGATAGTGAACCACAGCTGAGAATCACCATTCTCATACAGACTCCACTTAAAAGTTTTTCTTTCATTTTTTGCTCATTTGTTTTTGAAACAGGATCTCACACTATGTAGGTCAGGTTGGTCTTGGAATTCTGAGCATCCTGACTCCTCATATTCCTAAGTGGAACATGCCTGACTCAATTGGTAGCTGCTGCTTCTTCTTCTTCTTCTTCTTCTTCTTCTTCTTCTTCTTCTTCTTCTTCTTCTTCTTCTTCTTCTTCTTCTTCTTCTTCTTCTTCTTCTCCTCCTCCTCCTCCCCCTCCTCTCCCTCCCTCTCCCCTTCATCCTCCTCCCCCTCCTCCTCCTTCACCTTTTTCTTCTGTTCAAATTTCTTCTTTTCAAACTGCTGAGTTTTGGTTCCCTGAAAAGTTTATCTGAAGTATTTTAACTTTATTTTTGCTGTAACAGTACACTTACATTTTTCTGTTACATAATTGTGTTAGTTACCATTTAAAAATAATTTTGTCTTCCTTTCAAATGTCAATGCATATTTCTCCTTGATTTATATTCTTTCTTCTACCATTTGTTGCTACATAAAAATAATCTTAATGGTTTAAGACATTAAAAACATTTATTTTGCTCATAAGCCTATAGCTTGTGCAACCTACAAGTCAGGAAGGACAACTCATCTCTGTTCAATGGCCACTGGGGTAGTTAGACGTCTTGGCATTGGTAAGTGGCTTCTAAAGTAACTCATGAGTGAAACCAGGTACAAGCACAGCTGACAGTCAGGACCTTCGTTGAAAGCCCATTGACTAATAGTGTCACTTCTCTAGTCCTCTTATATAGCAAGAAGGTCATGTAAACTTCTTGAAGAACAGGGAAAATAATCTCCGCCTGTTGTTGCTGAGCTAGCAGAGGATGCCAAATCTCAATGAACACTTTTATCTGTTTAGACAGATTAACATCAAGTTAATCCTACATTTAAGAGCTTGTTTCAAGCAAGCTGCTAAGTCAGTCTTTGCTCATAGAAAACAATATCTAAAAGTAGAAATTGATGTCATCCTTCTTTACAGATAAGTGATGACTGACTAAGGTATAAAAAGTAAAAATGAAATGATATTAAAGTTAAAAGAATAAGTCTAAATTCTTAAAATGAAGAGAACTGAAGCCTTTGTAAATACTAAATAGCAAAAAATAGTAAGAGAAACCAGAAAAAAATTATTTCTAAACAACTTCAAATGGGAGACTTATGACTAGTGATCAGTAAATCAACAACTAAGTTGGTTTAGAGAAAAGAAAGAAACAACTTTAAGCTATACATGCTAAGCCTAGCAGAACCATGATGTAGCTTATTATTTCCTCATTATGGTAGTAGATCATTTATTTAAGTAACAAACCAAACATTGCAACACTGGATTCAGAGACTGTATTTAAGGCCATATGTAAGTAATACACAAAAGTATATTTCTCACAATTAATAGTGGGTGAAGTGCTATTCTAGAAATTACATTAATTATTTACCAGAATTCTTTGACTCTTATGCTAAAGTTCTGACTAAAGGAAAGTTTTATGACAACAATAATTTTAAAATTCTCGACGGTACATATTGGACTACAGAGCCTGATTTTTGGAGAGACACTTGAGGTCACATTTATAAGCTTTTCCTTATTTGTCAGTTTTGAAGATACAGTTAATGTTTATGGAGCTTAGTTCATGGATGAATGTGTGATTGTGCAAAAATATGGTAAGATAATAAGGTGGGGTGTTTGTTTGTTTGCTCATTTGAAATCAGAAACGGCTGACCCAGAAAGTTCCACTTAAATCAGAAGGAGATACATGCACACAAGGTTATAATTCCTAATCCTGCCTGATTAGTACATCAACTGGGGACCAAGCACTGAAACATATGAGCCGTTGGGGGTCTTTGTCCTTCAAACTACCATAGTAAGTGTTCCAAAAGGTGTTTTCAAAACAAATATATTGCCTGTTTATTCTTTTGTGTTTGTTTATCTTCTTTTTATTGTTTTACTGGGAAGTAAGCCTAGGGTCTCATGCATGCTGGACAAGATAACATACAACATTGATTAAATCCCTAGAGCAGCAAAGGATTTTAAAGCAAAGCTACGTATATTAAATTTTATTATTAGATGAAAAATTTTTTGTTGAAATGGAGAAAAGTTATGATCAAATCTGAGATTTTGCAAATTTACTGTAGGCTCAATGTGATGGTTAATGATGTTTGTTGATTTACTGGATTAAGGATCTTCCAGATTAGTAAATCACAACTCTGAGTGTGTCTACAAACATATTTCCAGAGACAGTTAGCTAAGGTGGGAAAAATCTGCCCAGAAGGTAGATAGCACCCTCCCATAGGCTGAGGTACCAGATAGAATAAAAATCATGTCAGCCTGGACCAACATTCTCCCTTGCTATTTGCCCACTGTGGTAAAACTCTGCCATGCCATGTAATTCCTGCCCACCACTGTGGATGAGACCTCAGATCTGTGAGCCCAAATTAATCTTATTCCCTTTTAGTTGGCTTACTTAGTATTTGGTCACAGTAATGGATATACCAACACAGGCAGCACTGATAGAGTGATGGTATGGGTGAGGTTACAGATGTGTATGATAATTAAGAGGGAGATCAAGAGGTGAGGGTGTGGCGCAAAGACAAGCCTCAAAAGGAAGTCAAAGGATGAAAACAGGTGCAGCATTCCTTGTCTAGAGAAAATAAGAATAGGTTAATTTAAAAGTTTAGAAGGTACTAATTATTTCCAGAGATTCCTAAACAATCAGATAGCTAATAAATCACAAACACAGTAGAAAAGGCTGGTTTGAAGGATGGAGATTTAAGGTAAAGCCCACTGTTAAGTAAAGTTTGTGTCCACTGGAACTACTGGGAGCTATTAATAAAAGGGGGATTTGGATTTCCAACAGGAAAGAGGCCAGTCCATTAATACCATGGGATACCCATAAATAATTCACATAGGGGTAATTATTTTGTTTGGAGAATGTCTAGTCAATCAAATTCCTTTAGTGTTTGGTATTCATTCTTTTGTAAATTTTTTTTTGAGATTTCAGAATTTTACCATCCTTCGTGATTATTAGCTTACCTCCTTAATTTATAGTATTACCAGAACAAACATTTTTTAACTAATTTCATTTTTGTCTATTACATTCTTCAGTTTTTATCAAAAAAGCTATAACTAATATAGTTTTTTGGCATCTAGAGTTCTCTATAGCACATGAGATTAATATCTGTATCCAACACTGTACTATAAACCCCAAGAAAGCAAGCATGTTCTTTTGTCTTAATAAACCTTACAGCCTCATGGGATGGCTGGGGCATGCAACCAGAACAATTCTTAAGAAAATGAAGGAAAATTAAAACCACATTTATTAATAAGTATAAATATGTTTGATATTGAAATGGTGCACAGTGATATTACAAGACAAGTGATAAAAATATATTGTAAGAAAAATTGAAAAAGACTTAATATGAAACACATAAGAAACACAATTATTAATAGAGTTATAATTGGAAAGAGACTCAATGCTTGTTTACTAGAGAGAGTTAAAGAGCTTATATATTAATAACATATGATGCTATTAAAATTAGATCGTAAAAAAGTTTTAAATTAAAATAACAATGCAATTTCTGACTTATCAAACAGCCCAAACTATTGCACAACAAGCTTAGCAAGAGAGGAATTTCTATAGTTTTTATCATGTACTAAAATAGTCATTTATCTGTCTATTCAACTATCTATCAATTATATGTATATCCATGCATTTGTCTGTCTATCTATCTATCTATCTATCTATCTATCTATCTATCTATCTATCTATCAATCATCTATCCATCCATCCATTACCTATCATCTCTATCATCTGTCTGTCTATCTATCTATCTATCTATCTATCTATCTATCTATCTATCTATCTATCTATCATCTATCTATCTTCTTTCTATCATCTATTTTCTTTTAACAACTGATAAGGCAGACATTATTAAGCGTGTTCGGAGGTTTAGTAAAATAAAAATGATTATGAGAATTCTTTTCAAATTTTAAGTTGTAAAGGAGTTGAAGAGCTAGGATTTAACTATTTTTGTTTTGACATAGGGTCTCAGGTTCTACAGGATGGCCTTGAACTCACAATATAACTGAGAATCATCTTGAAATTCTGAGCTTCCTGCCTCTGCTTCCAGAGTCCTGAAGTTATAGGTATGTGGCACCAAACTTACTTAATAAGTTGGTGAAGATCAAACCCTGGGCTCTGTGCATGTCAAGCAAGCACTCAACTAAGTGAGTTATAGCTCCAGCTCAAAGAGTCGAGATTTTAATAACCCAAGCTCATGAAATTCTATGGTCAGTTCTTTGTCCTTTGTAGATATTTATCATTGAATTCCTTTATATTGTTTGAGACTTTTTTTTTATAAGAAAACCTGATATATAGAATTTGCAAATTCATTCAGTGAAATATATGAAGATATTACAAACTGGGCAACCCTTTACTGATCCACTGCACAAAAGGGGTGTTGTTTAACTCAGAATCTCAAATCTTTGGTATTTTACAGACAGGGAATAACACAAAAACCTGTTATCATCCGTGAGAAAATATTTCCAGTCCTAATATGTCAAGTTTCCCCATATTTGATATAACATTTTGTTCACTTTGAAATGTATTTAAAATTAAAACAACTGTGTGACTATTGAGAATATTAATTGGACAAAGGTCCTCACTGCCAAGACTGAACATGCCAAGACATGTGGGTTCAATTTTTGGAACCCACATGATGGAAGAAGAAAACCGACTCTAGCAAATTTTTCTCTGTTTGCATACGTACACTATGCCATGTTCAAACCTATGCTTCCCACATGCAATTAAAGAATCTATGAATTTTATAGTCTATTTGTAGTTTACCTAGAATTATTTCATATCTTAAATATAAAGTAACTGCATTTATTAATCTGTTTATCATATCATATCATCAGGTAATTATGCAGAATATACTTTCAGGGAAAATTAATTGAACTTACTCAATTGGTTAAACTACCACTACATAAACAAATGTGTTAACTTTGAAAAGGCTATTAACTTGAATCCAAATGAAAATATTTATTTTCAATGTGTGTAGTAATGTTTCCCGAGACCACTATTTCCTCTCCAGTTCCCAGAATTAGATGTAAACTTTGAGAAAATGGCTTTGAATAGGTCTCAGTTATCAGGTTTGTTGTTAGAAATAATTACTGTGGGTATCTCCTTGCTAATCAGAACTACCATTGTTTTGATAAAAATTTTAAAATATAATTTAGATCTTGCTTTCAAATACATATCTCACAACTATGCACTATTAAATCTTTTTAAAGGTTATGTCTTCTCAGAGGACCCTTGGATAATACGTCATAATTGAAGGAAAATTTTTTATAATGGCAGTTGTTAGTACTAATATTATTTATGACATTTGAATAGCATTTATAAAGGGCATTTATCACCATTTGTCTATTCCATTGCTATTCTGAGGCAAGGAAATGCAATAAGAAAGTGAAATGAAGCTTATATATAAAATTTGACCAGGGACAAATTATTTTGAGCTGTTTTCACTGTTTTGAGAACTGTTTTGAGATAAAGCTGCTTTGAGCATTTGTTACTACACTGTGTAAGGAGATACATTTTCAGTTCTCCTGGGTATATATCCTAGGAGTAGTATTGATAGGTCATATGTTAATTCTATATTTTCCCTTTGAAGATGCCCCAAACATTCTCCCACACTTTTATTCTCCCACCCTCATTAGCAATATACAACAGCAGCTATCATTCACATGGGCACTACTTTGAGAACCACTATTGCAGGTCACTGTAGGTGAACAACCTGATGCTCTGACATTTTCAGAAAATGGCCCATGGGTATGTTAAAAGAATGAAATAAAGACACAAGTCAGGATTTGAGCCCAGAGCAGGTTGGGTTTGATGATTTTTTTCGTTTTCCCTACTTGAGTCCAGGAGATGTGTTCTGAGAAGACTGAGTGTCAACAAGAATTTACTGGGGTGAATTTCCCATTCACCTTGGTTCAACAATTCTACGGAGTAAAGAGTATGATGGAAGTTTCATTCACTTTCACCTGTGACTGTTAGAACTTATCTATGTCTCTTTCAAGTGTGTGAGTGCCTTGGCTGAATATATCCATGTTCACCATGTGCTTGCCTGGTGCTCCCAGAGGACAGAAGAATGTGTAAAATGGCCTAGAGCTGAGTTTAGATGGTTGTTAGCTGCCATTTGGGTATTGGGAACCAAGCCCGAGTATTCTGCAAGAGCAACAAGTGCTCCTAACCACTGCGCTGTCTCTTGAGTTTCTTTCACGTGTTTCTTTAATTTTACAAACAACATAGAAAGAACACTTAAAAATAAAGCTACTAAAAAAAAGTCTTCTCTTACGAGTAATTTATTTTACCCACAATAAATAGGAAACCTGTATACATTCAATTGTGTGTAAAATGATTTCAAAATGAAAGAAAGTAGATTAGTGGCTGCTAGGGTTACTTCATTTCTTAATGGCTAGTTTTTCTAAAGTGTTATTCAAAAATCTTTATCTAATTGTTTATTACAGTCTATGAATTTAGTAAAAGAAGTAGGCATTCTTTCCACACACTCACTGCCAACCACTCCTACATTCTTCAAAATGTTCATACTTTAAAAATGCATTTTAAGGTTTTTGGAGTAAATTTTGGGGTTCCTTTCCCCAAGGAAACACCCCACACTTCCCTCATATCAGTTCTTATAAGTTTAGAGCTTTCCCTGTAACAAATCTCTATTCTATATTTATGCTTGTATTCCCACTGTATATTCTGATGAAAGGATATCGGAACCATGATTTCACCCTTCTCCAATGACAGAATTCATTAAAGGATGTACAAGATGCCAGTTGAATTTTCATACAACTATTTTGTCTAAATAAGAGGCGGTATTAGAGAGAGGGAGACATATATACATACATACATACATACATACACATATATGTATATGTGTATGTGTATATGTATATGATGTACAAGTGTATGTATATATGTATATGATGTATATGTGTCTGTGTCTGTGTATGTGTATATGTATATATAGAGAGATGGAGGAAGGGAGGGAGGGAGAGAGGGAGGGAGAGAGGGAGGGAGGGAGGGGGGACAGATGGATGGAGGGAGGTAGGGAGGGAGAGGTGGAAAAGGAGAGGGATAGGGAGAGGGAGAGTGAGAGGAAGAGGGGGAAGGGAGAGGGGAAATGGGAGAGGGGGAGGGGAATGGGAGAGGGGGAGGGGAAGAGGGAGGGGGGGAGAGGGAGGGAAGAGGGAGAGGGAATGGGAGAGGGAGAGGGAAGAGGGGAGAGGGGAGAGGGGAGAGGGAAGAGGGGAGAGGGGAGAGGGGAGAGGGAGAGATTGATTCTAATTCTTTTGGATTATCTGTATCCTTATCTTTTATACATTTTTGACCATCATCTCTCCAACCTCTCTGCCACTAGCCCCTGCTGGAAACCATAGAAACCAAGATCTCAACCATCTTTACTACTACATTTTTATTCAAGTGACATCCTCAATTTCTTAAAACTAATTTTCCCTAGTCTTCTTCCTAAAGTAGCTTGAGGAGTTTTTATGACTTGTCCTCAAGCTGTGTCAATGACTTTCTAGATGCATAGAAAACAGAAACAAGGCTTCCCTGATGCTTTCTTTGAAGTTATTGATGAAACTCTGCACAGATCTGTGACAGTGTTGTGTTCTTCATGCAGTACAGAGAACTCCCACAGAAAGAAACTGTTTTCCCTAGCAGGCACATCATCAGCCAGCAGCCCCATGTTTAACATTTTAAATCTGATTAAATACATTTTTGCTTAAGTTTGTAGTGCTTTGCTTCAGTGAAATGTGAATTTTCTTACCACAACAATCCATTCTTGAGTTTGGAAACATAATAGTTTTTTTCTCCCCAGAAGACACATTTTTCATGACATAACTGTCCTATTAAAAACATAATACTAAAAGGAACTTTCCCACAGTCCTAGTTTTCATTTTGGACACAAAATTATGTTTAACTACATGAATTATTCATTTTCAGAATTAGTTTACTGCTTCTAATAATTGGCTTTGTACCACTTTACATACTCTTTTAATTTTGAATTACCTACAATCTTACAAAAGAAAGTCTCAAAAATTCAGTAACTTGGTGATTTTGGACAGTAAAAGGAATTTGAATAACATAAAATTGGCAAAGATTGTTGTGTGTAGAGGTGACTAATTTGAGTGTTTGAGAATTTCTTTACATAAATGTGTTTAAGTGAGGCTGCCTCAGTCCCACTTGGGAGGGAGAAGAAAGCAACCACAAGCGGGGAGGGAGGGACCTGGGAGGGAAAGGGGATGGGGGGGGGGTGAAGAGAGGAACATGATCAGGTGAGGGAAAAGGACTAAAATCTCTGAGGGCCAACAGAAAGAAGAGAAACATGCAACCTCTGGAGGAAGGAGGTTGGGGAAGACCCTGCAGAATGTGCCAAAGACCTGGGAGGTGAGAGACTCTCAGGACTCAAAGAAAGGGACCTTAGATGTAATGCTCTACATTGGGGAGAGGGAAGTTGTAGAGCCCACCTCCAGCAGAAAGACAGAGCATCAAGTGAGGGATGAGGTTGCGATCCCGCAGTGAAAAACTCTGACCCAGAATTATTCCTGTCTGAAAGAACTGCAGGGATGGAAATGGAGAGGAACCTGAGGGAAAGAAGGTCTAGCAACAAGCCCAGAGGGGGATCCAACTCAAAGAGAGGCCCCAAGACCTGACACTATTACTGAGGCTATGGAGCACTCACAAAAATGGACCAATCATGATTGCCCTCTGAAACACCCAACAAACAGCTGAAAGAGTCAGATGCAGATATTTGCACCCAACCAGTGGACAGGAGCTGCTGACCCCTGGGGTTTAATTAGGGAAAAGCTGGAAGAAGCTGAGGAAGAAGGCGATCCTGTAGGAGGACCAGCAGTCTCAGTTAACCTGGACCCCGGAGATCTCTCAGATACTGGAACACCAACTAGGCAGCATATATCAGCTGATATGAGGCCCCCAAAACATATAGAGCAGAGAACTGCCAGGTCTGGGTTTAGTCAGAGAAGTTGCATCTAACCCTCAAGAGACTGGAGGCCCCAAGGTGTTTAGAGGTCTGGTGGGGTAGGGGTGGGGTGTAGGGACATCCTCATGGAAACAGGGTTCTGAGGAGGAGGTATGGGATGTGGAACAGTTGGAAGGTGAACCAGGAGGGGAATAAATTATGGAGTTATAAATAAATAAATAAATAAATAAATCTGGGTTGATTTACCTCTTATTTTTCGAGTCACAGAATTGTTAGTATGGTCCTACGTGATGAAGAAGTCTCTGAAAAATCATCAAGCTTGAATGCTCATTGTTATTGAAATCTTACTGATAAAGAATTAGAAGGAATATTTGGTGTCGTTGTACAAATCACACCCAGGCAGGGTTGTTTGTTTGTTTGTTTATCCATTCATTCATTAACACCAACTGCACTTTCTCCTTCCTCCACTCTTCCCAGTCTGCACCTCCAATCCCCCCTCCCCACATACCTCCCTTCTCTCCCAGATCTGTTCATCCTGTTTTCAATCAAAAAAGAGCTGACCTCTCAGGGATATCAACTGTATGCAGCATTACAAGTTGCAGTAAGATTAGGTACAAACCCATACATCTGGGCTGCGTTGGTAAACCAATAGGAGGAAAGAGTTTTCAAGAACAGGTGAAAGAGTCTGAGACAACCTCACTCCTATTGTTAGAAGTCCCACAACAACTTCTAACCAAGCAAACAATATAACATATATGCAAAGGACCTGGCACAGACCCATGCAGGCTCCATGATGGTCGCTTTAGTCGCCTAATAACCATGAGCACTCATGAGTCTTGCATTGTTGATTCTGTTGGGCATGTTCTCTATGGTGTCCTTGACCCGATAACTCCTATGCTTTTTCCTCCCCCTCTCCTAACTGGGTTCTCACAGCTCTGAAGGGAAGGATCCAATGTAGATCTCCAATTTAGGCTCTTTCTCCATCTAATGGTTGGCTGTGGGTCTCTGCATCTGCTCCCATTAGCTGCTGAAGGGACACTCTCTGATAATGATTGGGCTCAGTACTAATTTATAAGTATAGTAGAATATCATCAGGACTCATTTTGTTGATTTTTTTTTTAAAATCCTAGGTCTTTGAGTTATCCAGCCTTCTCCTTTCCTGGCCATCCAGGCAGTGACGGGAATGGGCTCCATCTCCTGACATGGGTCTCAAAATTGGACAAGTCTTCAGATGGCCACTCCCACAAGTTCTGTACCTCCTTTGCCCCAGTATATCTGACAAGCAAAATAGATTGACTGTAGGCTGAAAGCTTTGTACCTGGGTTTGTGTTCCAGTCTAACCACTGTAAATTGTTAAGAAGTGGTTTTAAATTATCATCTGAATGTGACTTTCCTTTAGCAACTCAAAGAACATACAATAATTAAAAACCTTATTTTTAACCTGGATTAGTGTAAGTCTAAGTTCTAATTCAGTAGAGTTTTGTAGTATCCTCTGCCAAATACAGAAAGAGAGAAACTTCTTCAAAGTCTGTGTGATGTTTGCATTGATTGATGATTTATAATTAATTGTCAATGTGACAGGATCAAATTGTCTAAGAGAAGGGAACACAGGGAGGGGTTATCTAGACTCAGCCAGTCTCTGATTGTTTCTATGAAAGATTATCTAGATTCACTGAGGGGCAAGTCTCTTGTTTAGCTGTTGAAAAGCCTTTCTACAGACTGTACCCTGAGCTGAATAAAACAGATAGACTTTAGCAGCCTTAATCCTGTCCTGTTTTTCCGTGGTGAGTGTAGTTGGACCTTGACTGCTGTCTCAAACCTGACATCCTAACTTCACTCCCACAAATGTCTGGAATCAGGAGCCCAAAACTCCCTTTCTTCCTCAAGTAATTTTTGTCAGGACATTTTATTGCAGAAACAGGACAAGTGACTAATGCTGTTCTCCTCGGATCCAGTTCTCCTTTGCTTATGGAAACTTTCAAATACTTATCATTAAGTCTCACTTGGTCTTTCTTGTTTCTGTTGTCCAGGGAGATGGTGGTCTCTCTTTTCTTAATGAATATCTTCTCCAAGGCATCATATTAACAGCATGTGCAGATGTGGTCACAGCATACAAAATGAAGCAAATCAGTGGTACATGGTCTGTTCAGGCAGCTGTGACAAAATATAATGGGATTGTTAGCTCTTACACATGAAGATCTTATTTCCCAACAGTTTTGTCAGTTGGGAAGATTGAGGTCAGGGCATTGAATGCTTCACTGATCAATGATTTTGAATTACCATAACCTCATATCTGTAAAAGGATAGGATCTACTCTCTGGTCACTGATTAAAGGACACATCTCATTCTCCTGTATGAGGATGAAGTCTTTATGGTCTAGTCATTTGGAGAACTTGTCTTCAGCTACAATTACTTTGATGCTCAGGGCTTGTTTAGTTTGGTTTTGTTTCCTTTTTCTTTTTTTGTTATTTAAGACAAGGTTTTGAGTAGCCTGGGATAAACTTGAACTCTGATTCATCCTCCAAGGTCGTAGGATTGTATTCCTATGTTGTTCAGCTGAATTTTTCGTTGTTGTAGTTTTGTTGTTCTTGGATCAGTCTCAGGTACCCTAAATTCCATGTCAGGGAGCAGCACTTACAATCACTATAGTTAAATATTAGTGTATCTATAGAACACAAGCACCCAGATCAATGTAATTAATTGAGAATTTCCTAGTTACCATTGGCATCTGTAATATTGCATGTGAAGGATGGGACTGCATCCTTCCTTCTCTGCTCCATGCTCCAGTTTTCTCCTTGTTGGATTTACTTCTACAGTGTATTTAGTTTGCTAAAGGCATCGTCTAACAGTCCTTGGATGGCTGATTCTTATGATTTTTTATAAGATCTCATATAATACTCTGATTGGTTTTGAATGTAGGTGAAGTGGAAATTTCTGGTTTCTTTGGAGGCTCCGTTGTGTTATGTGATGTTTTCCTGGAAACTGTCTTATGAGAGGATGTTTTTGCTGAAGCAGACACATGGGAGGATGTTTTGCTGAGACAAAAAAAAGGGAATATGATGTTTTGTTAGAAGGGATGCTTGAGAGAATACATGATATTTGGATAAGGTATAAATATAACCCAACAGTGGATAATGCTGTATGGCATTGGTTCACCTTGCCTCTCTTTGCTGGTCTTCATTTGGCTTTACTGTTGCTAGTATTCTTTGGTTTGCCTTACCTTCTTCTCTGATAATTGTTGGTTGTAACTTTGTAGAGAGAAATGAACCAAAGAACTTCTGGTGTTATTCTGGCAGCTTCTTGCTGCTTCCTCAGACTCAGGCAGATTGGCAGAGGCTCATGGTTTCTTATGGATCAAACTGCAGATGCCAATTAGTGAATGGTGTTTGTGAGTGGATTGTGCTACTGTGCTGATTCATGTGAATTGACCTGCTGAGAGCCTGACAACTGAGATTGGACTCACCTCAAATAACTATTTCAAAATAGGTCTACCTTTCCTTTCCACTAAGATTGTTGGGTGGAAGGCTAAAAAGGAGGTTAAAGCATTTAAGTACACTTAATAAAGTAGGTTTTAAAAAATATAATCCTAAATGTAGGCTTGTTCTTAAAGTAAGTTCTGTGGCCAGGGTAGGGACTGGCCAGGCTAACTGACATAGAATATGCCAAACTGCATTTGGATTATGTGACTGGGGGAGAGGGTTGCTCCTTAGAAAGGATGAGGGCAGTTGTGGTAGATACTTGTGTTCCCTCTAGGAATTTACTTCATAAGGCTCTTGATTTAAAAAAATGCTAGTATTTCCTTTGCATGTGAAGGTAAATTATCTATTTGTATCTATTTACCCAGAGAAGGACCTTAAACCTTGAGGTTAACTGTTAGACCACTTACCAGGATAAGAAGGCCAACAGTACCTGTTGATTTTATCTCCTTAGTAGTAAGACCAAACTGCATCTATATATCTCAGTTGCTTATCCTTTTTAACGTCCTAAAGTGGATGGTATACTGCAAGAGTCTCAAGGATAGCAAATACCTAAAATACTCTATTTGCTATCATTATGCCTAAAGTTCATATTGAAAAAACCATATAATATTACTTTAGTTAATTTAGGATCCCCTTGCCACACACAGTATTACTTTAGAGTTAATTTAGAATCTCCTTGCTAGGGCTTATGAATCACTTTCTGCCCAGTGACATTTTTTTCAGTTGTTTTCCTTTAAAATGCAATCAATGTTTGCTGCTGGGCACATCCATATAATGTGTAATGTATTTGTTTTTAAAACAAAATGTATAAGATCCAATTTATTATTTGTTCATTATGTTCTGTGGAAAAAACAAAGAAAAGCCTAAGGACTATAATTTAGAGGGCTATCAGTATGTTGAAAATGACAGGTTTGCAATTAGAATCCAAATAATAAAGTAACAAGTATTCTAACAAAAATAGAGATGCCATGTGAGTGCAGAACATGTGTTGTCTGAGAAGTCTCTTACATTGAAATCAAATTCAGAATGATTCACGCAGAGTGTGCAGAACTCAGTGTTATAGCTCAAGTCTTCCTCTCATACTTGCGATTCCTTCTCAGGTGCTGGGCTGTGGTGAAATGGAAAGCTGGACGCTGGAACCTGATCGATTCTCTGTGCTCCTGTCTGCAGAGCTCTCTTCATTCTGCCCCCTGCCTCAGACTCTCCTTCACTAAAAGCAGTGACTGCTGGGTCCCAGAATCCATCAGTGGTCACTATGTCAGTAGGATTAAATCGAGTCCTTCCCAAAATATGAATGACAGTTGATTCACCCAGTCTTGGGTACTCCTGTGGCAGGCAATCACAGCTGTAGTGAAGTCATTACTATGTTGGTTTTACCCAGAGATCAGCATCTTATAGCTCTTCTCCCTGTCCTCTGCTCTTATGTTCCTTCAGTTCATTATTCTTCAATGATTTCTGAACCATACAGGTGGTGGTGTATATATTCTGCTTATGACAGAACACTCAATCATCACTTATTAGCAACTTGAGTAGCCACATGCCTCTATATTCACTGTTCTTCATCCAAAGCAAAGTTTCTCTGGTTAGGTCTGGGAGTAGTATTTACTTATGGTATGAACATAAATATTTAGAAAGCAAATTGGTACCATGACGATTCAGATAAGCAAAAACAGTAAATTCACCCCTAGGACTCAACACTTCCTCAGTTAAGGGTTTTGACTGTGTTTAGGTTCCTGACATTAATTCATTGTTGTGAAGTAGGACTCAAATTCAATCAGAAAGCAATTGATTTCCTACATAACAGTTGCGCCACTACTTGGCATATGTACATGGTAGATTGGTATCATAGATTTTAGGTTTAAAAATAGGGTCAGATCACTGGTGCATTTTCTCTCTTAGCAGTTCTTAAACACACTTTCTCTTAGATTTTATGAGGATGTGGTAAACTAACTCACTTCCTCACATGAAGACATCTTGATTCTATTTTATCCTTAAAATACTATTACCCTGAAAGCTTAATTCTTGATCATTTAAAGGTCATGTTATTTAATTCATTTATGCACAATCAGAGTCAGATGTTATGAAATGGTGGGAATATATTTTAAGCTGGGTGACTGGCTCACTACGCAAACATCAATTACAAAGACTAAGAGAGCTACAACATTATTAGATGATATAGTCTTATGGGACCTCTTAATATGTCTTTGGTCATTGACTAGAATATTTTAATAAACATTTCAATCATTTATATATTTACTTACCTGTCATCAATCAATCAATAAGTTCAATAAGTTTTTACATTAAATAACGTTTTCTCACACATGGACAGAGGAGAATTAACACAAATACTTTGCTATAACAGCTACTTATCAATGTTATTTATAACTGCCCATAATTCAAATTATTATCTTACAATTTGCCTTGTTTATGGAAAAATATTGTGAAATTTATCAATGATATTAGAAAACTTGAAGACACTTCACCACATACCTCAATCATTTAACACATTAAAAACCTTGTTATTTAATTTTTCCTTTTTTTATTTTGAGCTGAGGACCAAACCCAGGACCTTGTACTTTTTAAGCAAGTGCTCTACCACTGAGTTAAGTCCCCAGTTTCAGACTAATTTTTTTAAGTAGCTATTGAACTTTCAAAATAGTGAGAAAATATTACTTAAGGGAAAAACTTACTGAACTTGAAGTGTGATAGTTTCTTTGCATTGGACTTTCCAACTCCAGACTGAAAGTATTCATGTTGTTTCTAAACTAACAAGTCTTACACATTTTTATAGTCACATAGGCAGATTAAGATACCTACTATTTACTGGCAGAACTAAACTCATCCCAAAAGAGAATCATATTACTGGAGAGAACTTACTGAGAACATGCTGAAAATGTCTAAAAACAGTTCTAAGACTGTTTTATTCTGAGCTGCTATGACTTAGGACTGGAGAGGTTTTATGTTGTATTTGATCACAGTATTTCAGGATGCTGTTGAGATGGCTCAGCCAGTGACGGCCATTGCTGGGAAGGTCAGGTAATCTAAGTTCTGTTGGAACCACATGATGGAAAAGAACCAACTCCAATAAATAGAGAATAAATTGTTCTCTGGGTACACACACACACACACACACACACACACACACACACACACACATGGATAAATAAATAAACCTAAAATTTTTTTTGTTTTGTTATTTTTATTTTTGTTTTTGTTTTTGACAAACGAGATAGATCAGACAAGGGTGTAAACAACTGCCAGCAATCCTGACAATCTGAGTTTGATCCCAGGACTAAGTGGTGGAAAGAGAGAAACAACTGCCGTAAATTATAAATTATCATCTGACCTGGGCATGTACTCAATCACACAAATAAACCAAAACAACAACAACAACAACAACCAAAACCAACCAACCAAACAACAACAACACAAAAACCCCAAAGCTTCTTAGGTTTGCTAAGTGGGTAAATTTAATCAATTATTATCATGTGGGCTTTATAAGAATTGTAATATAATGTGAATTTCAGATTTTATTTTCTGAAAAGAGTTACCTCCGATTAGGTACATCTAAGACAGATTTCATTAATACCTGTCTTGAGGGATCCATGCATGCATATGCCAGTGGTGAGGTTGACTTATCAATCATTACTGATCCTGTGAGAGATTTGCCTTTAGAGTAAAACAAAAGAAAAATCCCAACACAATTGTAGCACCTTACTTCCTTCAGAAGAGAGGAGCTCACATGAAAACAATTAGAGATAAAATGTAAACATATATTTTAGATAATAATAACTTATTATTAGCTTTGTAGTCTCACCAGCTTTATTAATTTTTAGAATATTTATCAAAGGAATAGTAACCTGAATTAAGAACACACAGTGTTCTGATACTATAGGATTCTGGCATTTTAGCAGAGACATAGCTCTGATCGGTCCCTTGTAGGAAGACATTTAGAAAAATATTTAGAAAATATTTTAAAAATGTGTGTGTGTGTGTGTGTGTGTGTGTGTGTGCGTGTGCATGTGTGTGTGTAATCCCCTGTTGCTGAAGTTACAGGTGGTTGCTCACAATCAATGATGTACGAGCTGGGAACTGACTACAGTTCTCTAAAAGTGTAGGATGTGCTTTTAACCAGTGAGTCATTTCTCCAACTCCATGTAGTGAGATGATTTTTTCATCTATCTACTTATTTAGTTTTGAACCTTTTTTATATTAAAGTACTGTATTTATTTACACTCCAAATGTTGCCACCATTCGCAGTATCCCCTCCCGAGTTCATCACTCTCTATTCCCTCCCCTTTTTTTCTGAGAGGGTGCTCCCCTACCCACCCACTCCTACCTCAGCCCTGCCAGCATCGGTATCGCTCTTCTCTGGGGCATCAAGTTTCTTCAGGATTAGGCATATCCTTACCCACTAAGGCCAGACAAGGTCGTCCTCTGCTACATGTGTAGCAGGGAGCACAGACCATCTTAGCCTCTGGGAGTTCTGAGGGGTCAGGGCTAGTTGATATTGTTGTTCTTCCTATGGGGTTGCAATCCCCTTCAGCTTCTTCTTTTTTTTTTTTTTTCTTTTTTTTAAAGACATTATTTTTTTTTGTTTTTTTTTTTTTTTTTTTTATTTTATTTTTTTAATTTACATTCCAGATCACTTCCCCTTTCCTGTTTCCTCCCTCCCCGAAAGTCCCATAAGCCCCCTTCCCGCCCTCTTTTCTCCGTTCAACCCCCTCTCATTACTCTGTCCTGGCGTTCCCCTACATCCAGTCTTTCCAGGACCAGGGGTCTCTCCTTCCATCTTTTTAGAAATCTATTGATATGCTGATTGTGTCTAGGGTATTCTGAGATTCTGGGTCAATATCCCCTTATCAGTGACTGCATACCATGTGTGATCTTTTGTGATTGGGTTACCTCACTAAGGATGATATTTTCAAGTTCTGACCATTTGCCTAGGAATTTCGTGAATTCATTGTTTTTAATTGCAGAGTAGTATTCCATTGTGTAAATATACCACATCTTCTGAATCCATTCCTCCGTTGAGGGACATCTGGGTTCTTTCCAGCTTCTGGCTATTATAAATAAGGCTGCTATGAATATAGTGGAGCATGTGTCCTTATTGCATGCAGGTAAAGTCTCTGGGTATATGCCCAGGAGTGGTATAGCCGGATCCTCCGGAAGTGTCATGCCCAGTTTTCTGAGGAGCCGCCAGACTGCTTTCCAGAGTGGTTGTACCAGCCTGCAATTCCACCAGCAGTGGAGGAGTGTTCCTCTTTCTCCACATCCTCGCCAACAACTGCTGTCTCCTGTGTTTTTGATCTTAGCCATCCTGACTGGTGTGAGATGGAATCTCAGGGTTGTTTTGATTTGCATTTCCCTAATGACTAAGGATGATGAACATCTCTTTAGGTGCTTCTCAGCCATTAGATATTCTTCAGGTGAGAACTCTTTGTGTAGCTCTGTACCCCATTTTTTAATAGGGTTACTTGCCTCTCTGGAGTTTAACTTCTTGAGTTCTTTGTATATCTTGGATATTAGCCCTCTGTCGGATGTAAGGTTGGTAAAGATCATTTCCCAGTTAGTTGGTTGCCGCTTTGTCTTTTTGACGGTGTCTTTTGCCTTGCAAAAACTTTGTAATTTAATGAGGTCCCATTTGTCTATTCTTGATCTTAGAGTATAAGCTATTGGAGTTCTGTTCAGGAAATTCTCCCCTGTGCCCATATGTTCAAGGTTCTTCCCTAGTTTCCCTTCTATTAGTTTCAGTGTGTCTGGTTTTATGTGGAGATCTTTGATCCACTTAGAATTGAGCTTAGTGCAAGGAGATAAGGATGGGTCAATTTGCATTCTTCTGCATGTTGACCTCCAGCTGAGCCAGCACCATTTGTTGAAAAGGCTATCTTTTTTCCACTGGATGGTTTTAGCTCCTTTGTCAAAGATCAAGTGACCATAGGAGTGTGGATTCATTTCTGGGTCTTCAATTCTGTTCCATTGATCTACATGTCTGTTACTGTACCAATACCATGCAGTTTTTAACACTATTGCTCTGTAGTACAGCTTGAGGTCCGGGATACTGATTCCCCCAGAGGTTCTTTTACTCTTGAGAATAGTTTTAGCTATTCTGGGTTTTCTGTTATTCCAGATGAATTTTTGAATTGCTCTTTCTAACTCTATGAAGAATTGAGTTGGGATTTTGATGGGGATTGCATTGAATCTGTGTATTACTTTTGGTAAGATGCTCATTTTTACTATATTAATCCTGCCAATCCATGAGCATGGCAGATTTTTCCATCTTCTGAGGTCTTCTTCAATTTCTTTCTTCAGAGACTTGAAGTTCTTGTCATACAGATCTTTCACTTGTTTGGTTAGCGTCACGCCAAGATACTCAATATGGTTTGTGGCTATCGTAAAGGGTATTATTTCTCTTACTTCTTTCTCAGCCTGCTTATCCTTTGAGTATAGGAAGGCTTCTGACTTGCTTGAGTTGATTTTATATCCGGCCACTTTGCTGAAGTCGTTTATCAGCTGTAGGAGTTCTCTGGTGGAGTTCTTTGGGTCGCTTATGTATACTATCATATCGTCTGCAAATAGTGATAGTTTGACTTCTTCCTTTCCAATTTGTATCCCTTTGACCTCTTTTTGTTGTCTAATTGCTCTAGCTAGAACTTCAAGTACTATATTGAAAAGATATGGAGAGAGAGGGCAGCCTTGTCTAGTCCCTGATTTTAGTGGGATTGCTTCAAGTTTCTCTCCGTTTAGATTGATGCTGGCTACTGGTTTGCTGTAAATTGCTTTTACTGTGTTTAGATATGGGCCTTGAATTCCTGATCTTTCCAAGACCTTTAGCATGAAAGGATGCTGAATTTTGTCAAATGCTTTCTCAGCATCTAATGAGATGACCATGTGGTTTTTTTCTTTGAGATTGTTTATGTAGTGGATTACATTGATGGATTTCCTTATATTGAACCATCCCTGCATCCCTGGGATGAAGCCTACTTGATCGTGGTGAATGATCGTTTTGATGTGTTCTTGGATTCGGTTGGCAAGAATTTTATTGAGTATTTTTGCATCGATATTCATAAGAGAGATTGGCCTGAGATTCTCTTTCTTTGTCGGATCTTTGTGTGCTTTTGGTATTAGTGTAATTGTGGCTTCATAGAACGAGTTGGGTAGTGTTCCTTCTGTTTCTATTTTGTGGAACAGTTTGAAGAGTATTGGTATTAGGTCTTCTTTGAAGGTCTGATAGAATTCTGCACTAAAACCATCTGGACCTGTGCTTTTTTTGGTTGGAAGACTTCCAATGACAACTTCTATTTCTTCAGGGGTTATAGGACGGTTTAGATGGTCTATTTGATCCTGATTTAATTTTGGTACTTGGTATCTGTCAAGGAAATTGTCCATTTCCTCAAGATTATCTAGTTGTGTTGAATACAGGTTTTTGTAGTAGGATCTGATGATTTTTTGAATTTCCTCAGTTTCTGTTGTTATCTCTCCCTTTTCGTTTCTGATTTTATTAATTTGGATACTATCTCTGTGCCCTCTGGTTAGTCTGGCTAAGGGCTTATCTATCTTGTTGATTTTCTCAAAGAACCAACTCCTCGTTTTGTTGATTCTTTGTATGGTTTTATTTGTTTCTACTTGATTGATTTCAGCCCTGAGTTTGATGATTTCCTGCCTTCTACTCCTCTTTGGTGTATTTGCTTCTTTATGTTCCAGGGCTTTCAGGTGTGCCATTAAGCTGTTAGTGTATGCTGTCTCCCGTTTCTTTTTGGCGGCACTCAGGGCTATGAATTTTCCTCTTAGCACTGCTTTCATTGTGTCCCATAAGTTAGGGTATGTTGTGCCTTCATTTTCATTAACTTTCAAAAAGTCTTTGATTTCTTTCTTTATTTCCACCTTGACCAAGTTATCATTGAGTAGAGCATTGTTCAGCCTCCATGTGTACGTGGGTTTTCTTTTGTTTTTGTTGCCATTGAAGACCACCCTTATTCCATAGTGATCTGATAGGAGGCATGGGATTATTTCTATCTTCTTGTATCTGTTGAGGTCTGATTTGTGACCAATTATATGGTCAGTTTTGGAGAAGGTACCATGAGGAGCTGAGAAGAAGGTGTATTCTTTAGCTCTAGGATGAAATGTTCTATATATATCAGTTAGTTCCATTTGGTCCAAGGCTTCAATTAGATTCACTGTGTCCCTGTTTAGTTTCTGCTTTCCTGAACGATCCATTTCAGAGAGCGGGGTGTTGAAGTCACCCACTATTATTGTGTGCGGTGCGATGTGTGCTTTGAGTTTTAGTAAAGTTTCTTTTACGAATGAGGGTGCCCTTGCATTTGGAGCATAGATATTCAGGATTGAAAGTTCTTGATGGTGGATTTTTCCCTTGATCAGTATGTAGTGTCCTTCTGTGTCTTTTTTGATGACTTTAGGTTGAAAATCAATTTTATCCGATATTAGGATGGCTACTCCGGCTCGTTTCTTGGGGCCATTTGCTTGTAAAATTGTTTTCCAGCCTTTTACTCTGAGGTAGTGTTTGTCTTTGACACTGAGGTGCGTTTCCTGCATGCAGCAAAATGCTGGGTCCTGTTTACGTATCCAGTCTGCTAGTCTATGTCTTTTAATTGGGGAATTGAGACCATTGATATTAAGAGAGATTAAGGCATAGTGATTATTGCCATCTGCCATTCTTGACGCTATCTTTATGTTTGAGTGGTTATCTACTTTTGGGTTTGATTCAAGAAGGTTATTATCTCATTTTTTCCAGGGTGTTGTTTCTCTCCCTGTATTGGAGGTTTCCACCTCTTATCCGTTGCAGGGCTGGATTTGTGGAAAGATATTGTGAAAATTTGGTTTTATCATGGAATATCTTGGTCTCGCCATCTATGGTGATTGAGAGTTTTGCTGGGTATAGTAGTCTAGGCTGGCATTTGTGCTGTCTTAGTGTCTGCATGAGCTCTGCCCAGGATCTTCTGGCTTTCATAGTCTCTGGTGAGAAGTCTGATGTGATTCGGATAGGTCTTCCTTTGTATGTTACTTGGCCCTTTTCTCTTACTGCATTTAGTATTCTTTCTTTGTTTAGAACATTTGGTGTTTTGATTATTATGTGACGGGAGGTATTTCTGTTCTGGTCCAGTCTGTTTGGAGTTCTGTAGGCTTCTTGTACGTTCATCGGCATCTCTCTCTTTAAGTTAGGGAAGTTTTCCTCCATAATTTTGTTGAAGATGTTTACTGGCCCTTTAAGTTGCAAATCTTCACTCTCATCTATACCTATAATCCTTAGGTTTGGTCTTCTCATTGTGTCCTGGATTTCCTGGATGTTTTGGGTTACGCGTTTTTTGCATTTTGCATTTTCTTTGACTGTTGAGTCGATGCTTTCTATGGAATCTTCAGCACCTGAGATTCTTTCTTCCATCTCTTGTATTCTATTGTTGATGTTTGCATCTATGACTCCTGATTTCTTCCCAAGGTTTTCTATCTCCAAAGTTGTCTCCCTTTGTGATTTCTTAGTTGTTTCTACTTCCTTTTTTAGTTCCTGGATGGATTTGCTGAGATCCTTCACTTGTTTGTTTGTATTTTCCTGTATTTCTTTAAGGTATTTTTGCATTACCTCTTTCAGGATTTCTTCCTGATGACCCACGTTCTCCTGCATTTCTCTGAGCGATTTTTGTGTTTCCTCCTCATGGGATTCCATCTGTTGATCCATCGTCTCCTGCATTTCTTTAAGCAGTTCTCGTGTTTCCTTTGTAAGGGCATCTAACCGTTGATTCATTTCTTTAAGCAATTTTTGTGTTGCCTCCTTATGGGCATCCGTCTGTTGACCCATATTCTTCTGCATTTCTTTATGCAAATTTCGTGATTCCTTTGTGAGTGCATCTACCCGTTGATTCATCTCGTTAAGCGATTTTTGTGTTGTCTCCTTGTGCGCCTCCATCTTTTGATCCATGTTCTCCCGCATTTCTCTAAGCGATTTTTGTGTTTCCTTTGTAAGGGCTTCTAACCGTTGATTCATGGTCTCCTGTAACTCTTTATGAGATTTATTTGTGTCCTTCTTGTGATCCTCTAATAGCATCATGAGAAGTGATTTTAAATCCAGATCTTGTCTTTCGGGTGTGGTGGGGTATCCAGGACTTGCTGCTGTTGGAGAGTTGGGTTCGGATGGTCCCACATTACTTTGATTACTGTTAGTAACATTCCTACGTTTGCCTTTTGCCATCTGGATACCTCTGGTGTTAGTTGGTCCTGCTGCCACTGGCTGTTGGTTGGACCTCCTGTGAGCCTGCAAAGCTATTTCTGCCCCCCCTGGATTACCAGGATTCCCCTGGCACCGATTTCTGGGGCCTGCCTGCTCCTGAGTGACTTTGGAGCCCTAATGTGCTTTGCCCCAAGTGATCTTATATTGGGGAGGCCTTGCACATCTAAAGGCTCAGCCTAGTGGATTCCTGGAGCAGAGGTCGCCAAAGGGAGGCTGGCAGGCTCCTGCCCTGTGCAGGGGTGTGTGATCTCTCCTGGGGGGGAAGGGGGTGTCCCTCTGCCAGGCAGAAGTCCCACAGCAGATCTGGCGCGCTGGTCACTGCAGATCAGCCCAGCACCTGGGAGCAGGTTACACACAAGCTGTCTGAACCCGAAGCGATATTATGCCTGTCTGTCTCTGAGCCTGGTGGTCCCAACTACCTGGTCACTGGAGCAAAGATGGCGGAGGGCACTCTCCGTGGCGCCGCTCACCCTGTGGTCACGATGGCCCGCCGATCTGGCACCCAGACGACCACAGCGCCAACCCGCCCTCGGGCACAGACGGAAGCCCCAACAGGCCGTGTCCCAAGTGATGTTATATTGGGGGGAGAGCCTGGGTACCGGTCTCTCCAGCGCAGTCCGCGGGAACAGAGGTCGCGGAAGGGAAGCTGGCAGGCTCCCTCCCTGCGCGGGGTCCCTCCACCAGGCAGAAGGTCCCACCGCAGAACTGGCGCGCTGGTTACTGCAGATCAGCCCAGCACCTGGGAGCAGGTTACACACAAGCTGCCTGAACCCGAAGCGATATTATGCCTGTCTGTCTCTGAGCCTGGCGGTCCCAACTACCTGGTCACTGGAGCAAAGATGCCCCTTCAGCTTCTTAAGTCCTTCCCCTAACTTATCCATTAGGATCCCCGACCTCAGTCCAATGGTTGGCTGTATCTGTCTCAGTCAGCTGCTGGTAGAGCCTCTCAGAGGACCGGCATGCTCGGCTGCTGTCTGCAAGCACAGCATAGCATCAGTAACAGTGTCAGGGTTTGATGCCTGCCCATGGGATAGATCCCAAGTTTTGTGAGTCACTGGATTGCCTTTTCTTCAGTCCCTGCTCCATTTTTGTCTCTGTATTTCCTTTCAACAGGAACAATTCTGGGTCAAAAATTTGAAGATGGGTGGGTAGACCCATCTCTCTTATGGGGCTCTAACTACTGGAGATGGTCTCTTTGGGTCCCATCTTCTCACTGTTGGACATTTTGGCTAAGGTCATCCCCATTAAGTTCTGGGAACCTCTCGCATGCCATTTATTATCTATCTATCTATCTATCTATCTATCTATCTATCTATCTATCATCTACCTATCTATCTATCTATCTATCTATCTATCTATCTATCTATCTATCTATCTATCTATCCATCTATCCACCCACCCACCCACCCACCCATCCATCCATCCATCCATCCATCCATCCATCCATCTATCTATCTATCTATGTATAATCTCTCTATAATCTATTCACTTCATAGACTGATTGCAACCCCTCTCCTCCCAGTCTCCCACTGATGGGATGGCTGTTCTCTAGGACCTTGCAGAGAACTGACAACTGGTTCACATAGTGTAAAAAAGTCCAAGACTTTTAAGAGAAGACAGACCAGGTTTTTCTTAGTTCTTTGAACATGAAAAACAACTATAGAAAACACCTCATTCAGCAAACATATTTTATGCTATATGAACCAGTTGCCAGTTCCCTGCAAAGTCCTTGAGAAAATGTTATGGCTACAAATAGAGAGATTATTGCACATAAAGGAAAGCTAATAACAGTCACCCTACAGAACATTAAATCTAGTCATGGTATAAATTAGTATTTTTTCTTGTCGATTGACGATAGTAAGCATCTTTCGGTAGGACTTACTGGTCATTTGTATGTATTCTTTGGGAAAATGTTTAAGAATTTAGCCAATTTAAAAAAATTTAAATTGTAATGGTTGGTTTTTATTTATTTGTATGGGTGTTTTGCCTGTATGTGTGCATGTCTGTGTATTTAATGAATACATTACTCACAGAGGATGAAGAGGGCCATGTGTTTGGGTGCTGGGAGGCAAATCCTGGTCCTCTGAAAGAGGGACCAGTGCTCTTAACCACTGAGCCATCTCTCTGCCCTGCTCCATGTTTTAATCAATTAGGCCACTAGATTTTTGTAATTTAGTTATAGGAGTTGATAAGTAAAATAAATACTCTTCAGAAGTAAAATTATGACATTATTCTACTTATCAAAGATTTTCAAAATAATTGTAACAATTATGGACTAAATTTTGGCAGGACAGAAAGGAGGGGGGAAGACCTGAAAGCTGTTTGATGAGTAAGGTTTTAAATTGTTTTTGAGAGATAAATGCTAGAGAGTTGATGTATAGTGTTAGTGACTGGCCCAAATTGGGATCCAGCTCAAAGGGAGGCACCAAGGCCTGACACTATTGCTGATGCTATGGTGTGCTTACAGACAGGAACCTAGCATGGCTGTTCTCTGAGAGGCCCAACAAGCAGCAGAAAAGAGTCAGATGGAGATGCTTATTATATCCAAGCAATGGACAGAAGACTGGGACCCATGTGGTTGAATTGGGGATGTGCTGGAAGAAGCTGAGGAGGAGGGCGACTCCATAGGAAGACCAGCAGTCTCAACTAACCTGGATCCCCAAGATCTCTCAGATAGTGAGCCACCAAGCAGGCAGCATACACTAGCTAATATGAGGCCCTCAATATATGTACAGCAGAAGACTGCCTGGTTTGGACTCAGTGAGAGAAAACTCACCTAACCCTTGAGAGACTTGAGGCCCCAGGGAGTGGGGAGGTCGGATGGGGTCAGGTTGGGGGGGTTGGAGACATGCTCTTGAAGACCCTAGAGGAGGAATGGGATGAGTAAGAGTTGGAAGGCAGACCAGGAGGGGGATAAGGAGTGGACTATAAAAACAATTAAATAATAATAATAATAATTACTGTAAGTTTTGCTGAGTGATTAAAGAGGAAATTCATACTTGGTGAGAAACATGCAGTCAGTGAAAATCTTGAGAAATTGCTACTGAAGCTGAGGTTTGAGAGAGGAAATCAAGTGTTTGAGAGAGGCAAGGGGTAATTCATTTCCTCTGCTTTGTTTGATGATGTTTAATGATGAGATTTCCCAGCTCCTGGCCACTTGTTTTTTTATGTTTCCTTGTCATGATTAACTCTTTTCCCTTTGGAACCATAAGCCCAAATAAACTCTCTTCTGTAAGTAGCCTTGGTGTTTTATCACAGCAACAAGAGCAATTTCTACATTGCATCCTCTCCTTAGCCGGGAACTGTAACTTTTAGGGAACGAATAAGCCTGAGTATAAATATACATGGGTGTCTCTAGACAAATGAGGGTTTCTGCTAAGGCAGTTACCCATCCATTCACAGGAGAGTAATAAACTTTTCGCCTCAGGTTCCAATTTGTTGCATGGATGAGTATGCGTTTCCTTTATGAATATCACCAACATGAGGAGGAATCATTTTTTCATATGAGAGTGAAATGTTTATGTTTGTCTCTTTTGGCTCCAATTAAATCATTCTGTAAAAATGTACAGTTTTGATTTAATATTTTTTAATATTAAAACATAATTTTCCAGGTTGTAGTCCAATATAAGCTACAAAAAAGCTTATACATTTTTATAAATTTGTTAGCCTATTTTTTATTTTAAAAATATCATAAGGAAATAAGTTATCCAAGTCTTAAAAGAGACACATTAGCCTATAGTTTTATTTATGCCTCTTGGAATCTAGGATTTAATATTATTGTTCATTGTGGTTAGTACAATTTCTTCATAAATAAAATTATTTAGAATTTAGATTTGCTTTTGTTAAAATTATATCTACTCACTATGGAAAAATTTGTGCATTATTTTCTTATTATGTGTTTTAAAATGTATTCAAATACTGAAATTCCAAAAACTACAAAACAAACTCTTTCTTAGTAGTAGAGGTTAACATTAAAGCACTGGAAATTGGAAAACAAATGACTCTTGTCCTGTGTATAGTGTATTGTTCATTACTGATTTGTACAGAAAAATATCTTATAAGATTCTTAGTTCCATTAAAGTAAATATATCAATTATGAAATTCAATAAAGTAAAAGCTAAAGCTTTCTTAGCCTAGACACTGTCTCACTTTAGAGCTAATATCTATGGAGTTAAGAAAGGAAAGGAGAAAGTCGGTCCAAACCAATGTGTGAGGTATACTTAGATTAGTATCCATATTTCATAGCATGTTTAACATGTGAATTTCTAAAATAATACATTTATGTAGCACTTTCCTGAGATCTGAATTAGTAGTGGTTTCCTATGATAAGTGTTTGAGAAAGACTAATCTAGAGAGGCCAAAATTATCAAACTCAGATCATTTCATGAGCCTTTTGTACCTTCTTTATCTCACTTATCATAATGTCTGTTAACTTCACTCATGTTGTTACAGATGACAGACCTTCTTTCTCTATTACTCTCTGTCAGCTCTCTGTGGCAATTTCCAATTCAGATATTTTATGTCTGCTTTTCATTTCCTCTGAATGCAAGGTAAAATAAATGAATGTAGAGAGTTCATGGTTTAGCAATGTTGTTCTTCCCTGAACCCTTGGCTAAAAACAATGCCTAAAACCAAAAGTTCTCAAATGGGGAGCAAACCAGCACTTTATTAGACACTGTAAAAGAATATAAGGTGAGGATTGCAATTGGCATATCAAAATATATGGTTACCCTTCTAAACATGTTGAACACCAAATGATATAACCTTTAGGTAAATCCTTGTTATTGCAGGTATTATTGTTATTGTTATTATTATTATTATCATCTTTTTCTATTCCCTTTCATTCTGCCTTCCAACAGTTCCTCATCCCCTGACTCCAAGAGGCTGTCCCCACATCCCCACATCATTCCTACCCCGCCAGGTCTCCCCATTCCCTGAGACCCCAAGTCTCTAAAGGGCTAGGTGCGTCTACTCTCTCACTGAGGCTAGACCAGGCAGTCCTCCACTGTATATGTGTTGGACCAGCCAGTGTATGCTGCCTGATTGGTGGCTCAGTGTCTGAGAGGTCCCAGGGATTCAGGTTCATTGCGATTGCTGTTTTTCCCATAGGGTTGCCCTCCTCCTCAACTCTTCCAGCCTTTCCCCAATGTAACCACAGGCATCCCCAAGTTCAGACCATTGGTTCATGCAAGTATCTGCCTCTGTCTCCATCAGCTGCTTGTTGGGCCTCTCAGAAGCCAGCCATGCTAGGATCCCATCTGTACTTAACACATAATATGAGAGTTTTGAATTAGAATTATATTCAAGAACCTTGTTAGTACTTCTAGCATGTGTTACGTAGTAAATGGTTGTACATTTCTCTAGGCCTCCTGTGACCCTAATTACTAAGTATCTACATTAACTCCCATGTTAAAATGTCATACATAGAAATATTAACACATATGCAACCAATATGCGCTTTCTTGATGAAGCTGAGGTTTGCTATGCATAATGAATGTCATTCTGTTATAATATTACTTATTAAAACCATGTTTAATAACTACTTTTATAATGTCTTGATATAAAATTTTTATCCAGATAAAGAAAAAAACTCACTAATATATCTAAGGACCAAGACATTTCCCTTTTTGTTGTTTTGGGACTTTTAAAAATGCATTTCCTGCCTTGTTCTGGAATGTTTATTTTCTTCTTGAAAAATTGCTATGTTGCAAATAACAGGAAGCGGTAACCGGTAGTTATAACAGACAGAAACACATTATTTTTGTGAGGAGGCATTCATAAAAAAATCAATATGAATCCATTTGGAAAAGTGGAATTGTTTAGAGAAATATAAACATCTTCACTCAGTTTTCGTCCGTTTACTGAAGACACAGTATGGCAATCAATTTGAGAGGGGAATATTCTTCTAAAAATTTGCCCATTGTATTATACAATATAAAATGATTTTATTATGATTACTACGACTTCTTCTGTCACACACAGTGTCGCCGACACTGCCTGGTGGCTGACTTTACATCAATATTATCAAGAGTTCTTTAAATGAAGTTTGCCCAATTTTATAGGAACTTTAAATCTTTTCTTTTAACATGTTATAATGTTAACTATTCTTATTGGTTAAAATGGATAAAAAAAATTGTGTTGATTAGGATTATATCTGTATATTTCTGTACTTTAGAATAAATGTTTACTTTTCATCTGAATAGTTAACAATGATCTGTAATAATAAATTATAAGTCTCATGAATAAACACACAAAATCACTCTCACTGTAAACATTTGACCGTATACTCACAGACAAGAACACGTCTCAGCCCTCATCAAGGAAACTTCTCTTTGCAACAGAGACACTTACTGAAAACCACAATCAATAAAATGCAGGATGGTAGAGCCCAGTCCAAATGGATATATCTAAAACACAAGTCTTAAATGCCTAAGGCTCAGGGTACACTACAGAAGAAGCAGCAGGATTGTAATAGCCTAACAAGCAGGGAGTTTTCTGTGTGACTGTGAGTCCTAGTCATGTCAGAAGCTACACTTATAAAGTCTCGCCAACAGGAGCTGAACAAGGACCAACAATAGACAGAAAGGTAGATGCTGGGAAGTCCGCAAGGCCTCAACAATTACAAAAGAACCACGGGCAACTAAGGAATGCTTGAGGCTGGAAGAAATATCCTTCCTCAAGAAAGAGCACACCAGTTGGTTATCCAATCCCAAATGATGAGCCCTGAAAACATACATTTAAGTAATATTATACAGACTGAGCAGGTTATATTTAGGAATATGTATGCATTTATGTGTATGTATACAAATACAATAACAATTAATACAAATAGAGACCCTGAATCTAAAAGAGACTAGGGAGTGGAAAGTGGGAGGATTAGGGAATGGAAAAGGAAAAATGTTGTGACTATACTATATTGTCAAAAATAAATAATATTTTAAAACCATGTCTGATTTTCACAAGTAGATTGTTGATGGCAAGAAGATGCTCTTCTTACCTGACTCAACATCATTTAATAGTTGGTGTCTTTCTCTGGATAAGTTTCTAGTCTATAAAAACATTTCCACTCATATATCTTTAGCATTTGTTCTTTCAGTGTATTAAATCCCAGTGATCTTCAGTTTCCCATCTACATGGATCTTTTTATAATCTCAGTCTTTGCATGAGGTGTATATATAAAAAAAAATAGAACTGAAACACCTCAGCTCTTCCAAAAATCATTCAGGAATATATGATTATCAGGGATGGTAATATTAATAATGAAAGCTGATTCCAGGGGCATCCATGCTATTTCCCTTTAAGGATTAAATTGAATTTAAAGCATTACTGAACATTCTAAGGGACATATACAGTAGAGATCTGAGAAGACAGAGTTAAGCTTTTAATTGTAGAAGAAAACTTTGCCATATAAGTGTGAGTGAACATTGAAGTGAAGAAAGCAAATAAAATTATTACTATACTAGAAAAATAATAACAAAAAGCTTTGGAAACAATGATGACAGAACTTTTGCTACATAATGTTTAAATTTACTCTTCATGGAAACCAAGATGGCAATTTCACTTTCTGTTCCTAGTAGAGTAAAGCTGGGCAGTGGTGGCATGTGCCTTTAATCCCAGCAATTAAGAGGCAGAGGGGAGGCAGATCTCTGAGTTTGAAATCAGCCTGGTCTACAGAGCAAGTTCCAGGACAATCAGGATGGCACAGAGAAACCTTGCCTTGAGCAACCAAACCAAACCAAAACAACAACAACAACAAACAAAACAAAACAAAAATGCTTCTTTTTCTACAATGTTCCAAACTGAACCTTACTTGTAAGAGTTGTGTTGTAGATATATCCACTGGAGTCTACAAATCTGCATTTTATTGGTTATGATTTTCTGCAATTGTCTTTTTCTATTGCAAAGAGAAATTTCCTTGGTGAGGGCTGAGAACTATGCTTATCTGTGGGTATCAGGATACATATTTAGAGTATAATTAAGGATTGCAATGATTTAATAATGTGGCAGCTGTAGATTCTCTTCCAAGATCCATGACTTCACTAGTCTTGGATAGTTGGGTAGAATTTTAGTACCAGGCATTATTTCCTTCTTTTGTTTTTCATTAGATATTTTCTTTATTTACATTTCAAATGTTATTCCCTTTCCTGGTTTCCACTCTGAAAACACCCTATCCCATCACCCCCTCCCCATGCTCACCAACCCACCCACTCCCCCTTCCCTGTTCGGGCATTCCCCTACACTGGGGCATTGAGTCTTCTCAGGACCAAGGGCCTCTCCTCCCTTTGATATCCAACAAGGCCATCCTCTGCTGCCTAAGCAGCTGGAGCCATGGGTCCCTCCACGTGTACTCTTTGGTAGATGGTTTAGTCCCTGGGAGCTCTGCGGGTACTGGTCGGTATGGTGTGGTTTCTCAGTGGGTCCACAGAACATTGTTGGTTACCGAGTAGATTTGCATGCCACAAGTAGGACTATAGTGGCTCACTGGCTGCTGCATTTGATAAACACATTAGCAGAATAGGATTGTTGGTTACCTTCCTTTGGAAACTTGCTTGGTACCTTTTTTTAAATATATATTTAAGGTTTCTTTTTTGATATTTTCTTTATTTACGTTTCAAATGTTTTTTTACAGTACATTAGATCTATTTTAGCTTAATATGACACAAAACATATCTACATATATGTGATACTGCATTAAATGACTATTATACCCTAATGCATACATTAATTTCCTATGACAAATGTAAACCTTTAGAGAAATCTACCGATTGACTTTTAATTTAATTCCACAAATAACAAGACAGCTATATAGCTATATCTGAAAACATTTGTTTTGTGTAATCACATGACCACATTTCTTCTGTAAATATATAACATCCTCTGCTAACTCAATTCTGTCACTTTTTGTGTTATAGACTATAATTTCATACTGTGTCTATATAAGAAAACAGCTTACAAAATCAGAAATTTGTTTCAACAGTAAAAATTATTTAAGTTTTTATTTTTATTTATTTATTTTTGTGTAATTTGAGTTGTCTTTTTTGGCATTTTACTCTTTATTAGATATTTTCTTTATTTCCCTTTCAAATGCTATCCTCTTTCTTCGTTTCCCCTCCAAAAACCCCCTATCCCATCTTCCCTCCCCTTGCTCACTAACCCACCTACTCCTGCTTCCCTCACCTGGCATTCCCTTACCCTGGGGCATCGAGACTTCACAGGTCCAAGGGCCTCTCCTTTCATTGATGTACAACCAGGCCATCCTCTGCTACCTATGCGGCTGAAGCTGGATATAAAATTAACTCAAACAAATCAGTGTCCTTCCTCTACTCAAAGGATAAACAAGCTGAGAAAGAAACTAGAGAAACAACTCCCTTCACAATAGTCACAAATAATATAAAATACCTTGGTGTGACTCTAGCTTGGTACCTTTTCAAATACTGTGGAAAGGTGATGCTTAGGGACTCATTGTTTCCACTATTTCAAATGGGAAGACATTTTGTACACTAGATATTAATTAATACTCTAAATCCATTTACTAAATCACAACCTTAAAACATGGGATCATTTTCAGATGTCAAATGCTTAGAGTCTACTTTCTTACCCGTCAGACAATATTTTAGAGCTGTTTCTATGCAGTAACATGTAAAATTTATATATCGAACCACCATCTTTATAGACATTATTATATAGTTTTTAAACTAATGCTTACCACTAAATCAATTTGTTTTGACAGCCAAACAAAATATCTATATAAATAATTGAGCCATTGTATCTAATAAATTTTCTCCAATAAATGAAGTTGAAACTAAGTCTTGGAAAAAAGGAATACATAAGAAATATGAGTATAACATTGTTATTACTATTATTGTTGTTGTTATTAATAGAAAGTGAAATTATAATGAAAAGCAATAATGTCATACAAAATATCAAACATTAGAACTGAGATTCTTTGCTTTTTTTTTTTTTTTTTGAGAAAGATGTTAGTTTTTAATATTCAGTCTGTATATACAAAATTCAGTATTTTATCTACTGAATTATCTACTGATGATAAATCTTTACTCTACCCATAATTGTCCAAATAATCCCACAAGAATAAACCAAACCATCAGGTTAAAAGATTTCTATAGTGAAAATTAAAGGATACAAATTTAAAAATATATATACACAAATGGAAGGGCCAGGCACATTTATAAATTAAAAGATTTAGCACTTTTAAAATGAACATTTTATTCAAAATTATGTGTACTTTCTTTTTTTTTTTTTTAATTTAATTTTATTTTATTTTTTTAATTTACATTCCAAATCACTTCCCCTTTCCCGTTTCCTCAGGAGACCATGAATCAGGGATTCTTTGCTTTTTAAGTAAACATTTTACATGACTCTGTTGATCTAGATCATGAAGGCATTCTTATAACTTCAAGAGTTTTCACTCTTGAGAAATTTTAAATTGGCTAAATATTTCTTCACAGGAAGTCTGTACAACTTAATGAGCATTTTTAAAAAAGAAAGGCATCCTGTGGTTTATGGCAAAATATTAAAAAATGGATTTCATCTTCCTTTGAGAGACTCTTTCATATACTTATTTGTAAGGAGACAGGAGGCACATTTGAAAAGGAGATTTTTAAGGACATTTGTAATGCTACATTTGCATTCACAGGACAACAATTCTTCTTCAGAGTCAGAACTCAGAACTTATTCAGATTCAGACCTATTATTGTGTTGATAAGTTGGGATTCTTTAAAGAAATGTCTCTACACATTCTGTCTAGCTAGTTCTGCATTGTAATTCTTGATTTTTTTCAACATTTAATTTTGTCATTGAGCTTTGAGTGTGCAATTATCAACTTCTATACAAACAATAGCAATTTACAAATTGGGAAAATGTACAACCTATGGCATTTGGATAGGAAAATTTTTAAAATATATGGGAAAACATTACCAAGATATAGGTTATATTTTGGATATTTATCATTCCCACCTCAGTTGGTGGTATTATTGATCAGTATCAGTTGTGTATTTATGGGAGAATATTCATAGCTATTTTGAATATGTAACTGCTTTTTTCATGCTGGACTGATTAAAGAGACCAAAGAATTCAGACACATAAAACTATCGTAACACACTTCTGAGATCAAATTTATGATAGAAGTGAATTCCCAACATCTAGAGTATGACTCTAGTCCAGAATTCAGTACCTATCACAGGGACTCAATGGTACATAAGGATATTGTCTTATTGATGGTTTACCTAAGATGCCAGGTGCTCCCAGCTGCCCAGCTTGAAGACTAAATCAAACTCTAATGGATCAAGTTCCTTTTGCCTCTATAGACCTACAGATATTTTATCTGGACAATAAAATATCTCAGTGGCATTTACACTCTTTTCACTCATAGAAGACATTCACAAAGACATTCTATCTTCTTCCCAAGTTTGTACTGTGCATCATTAGCAGCTGCTATCAGAAGTATTATTATTTTAGTATTATATATTATTATTATTATATGAAGTTTCTTGCTTTCCCATCAGCATGTTTAGTCATTTGCATTCCTTCTTAAGGATCCCCTGTTGCTGGCCCTGCAGTACTGGCCTGAGCATGACTTAGTGCTCTTCTTTGAGACTTGGCTATCGATAAGGATCACCATGGCATTTTAAGCCCTGTGACAGATTGGCTTTTCATTTACTACCTCTTTCCAAAGAAGCACTTAAGCCTGATAAGTCTATGTATTTGGAAAGCTTACTTTCTCATTTATAATAAAGCTATTTAGAAAAAAAAAAGCAAGACCATGTGGCCAAGTGTTCTTTCAGCCTATGCATGTGGAGGAAAAAAAAAAAACTTATGCCCTCCAACATTCATTTTTAATCATTAGCCCTAAAGATAGATCAAGATAAAAGAAGCAAGTTCACTTAATTTGGAGTTTTTTGTTAATATTCATCATAATTTAACACTGATATTGCCTGTAGGCAGTGTTTGTTTATTTCTTTATCCATGTTTAAGTGATTCTTTCTTTGGCAATCTGGTTTGTGCTATCAATACTCCGGCAGCCAAAATCTGGGGTGACTTATGCTTGGTGAAGACTTACACAGTTGCAATACTTCTGGCCTTACCCACTGCCAGACTGTCTACATTGCTGTTCTATTTAGATTTTTGTAAATTTTATAGAAGCTAGTATTTTCTGAGAAAATGCCTCCATGAGACTCACCTGCCAGCAAATCTGTGGGTCATTTTTCTGTTGGCAGTCTCTGGGCAGGTGATACTGGGTATTGTAAGAAAGCAGGCTTAACAGGTTATGGGGAACAAGCCAGTAATTAGCATTCTTTCACGATCTCTGCTTTAGTCCTGACTCCAGGTTCCTGCTCAGAATTTCTCATCTGAATTCCCTTCATGATGAAGTATCAACTGTAAGATAAAATAGACCCTCTCCTACCCAAGGGTTTTGGTCATGCTATTTATCATAGCAATAGAAATGAAATTAGTCCAATTATCCTTGACTGATGAGGCTTCTGTGTATTATTCTGAGCACTTCTTATGCCATACACACAAACACACGTACACACATACACACACACACACACACACACACACTACATGTGTATAGGAAACACACACATATATATGTATATATATACATAATAAATGCATGTGATATATAATGTATAGTATGCATGTATATCTGTGTGTGCTTGTATATGAATATGCACATGAGAGATACCACTTGTTATCCATCCATAAAAGCTCATTATATCTTTTCTCTGTGACTCAGAAATACCAGACAGACTATTTAACAAAATCAGATTCCACCCATGCATATAGCTGACTTTGTGTTCCCTATAAAATGGAAACAGAGGAATGGCTGCAACACTCAGGGTTAAGGAATAGTGAAGTGGCTATAACTTTTCACTATGCTATTCTTTCTGAGAAACTCACAAATGATATATCTCAAAGACTTGGCTTTTATGTGTATTTGGAAAAAAAATCTGCTTGAAAAAATGCCTGAGATTAATATAGAAAAACACTAAATCTCATTATTTCGTGTGATTACATGAACCTGAGCTGTCAGCCAATTTGTACCTCATATTGTTGCTTAAATTTCTCATTCTTAAGCACATAGTATCAGTATTAAGAAGATAACAAGATATAGTATGCTTAGATGGGCATTCTTGCCTCTATGGTGGTTTGCACCATGGCAACATAAGTTAACTGGAAAATAAAATGTTACCCTTGAGAAAACACTGCTGCCAAGTATAGGGGAGTTGGAGCCAGAGGGATGGTAGCAACAGTTATGGAATGGGAAGTCACGTAATGCTGTTGATGGAACATAAAATGTAATCTTAGATACATCAAAAGACTAGGGAAGAGAGTAGTACCGAGACATCAGATATTAAAGCAAAAAGGGACAAATAAACTAAATCCCAAGCAATAGTTAAATATACCATTGTTTGCAAAATTAAAAGCACTGTACTGGCATGTGTCTTAAAGGTATGCATCTTTGGTCTTTGTCTCTTTTCTGTTTGCTGTAACAAAATACTCTGGAAAAGACAAATCAAGGGCTAAAGGCTTTACTTAGGTCCCAGGTTCCAATTCATCATCATGAGGAAGTCACCATGTGAGGACCTTGGAGGTGCAGCTGGTTACCTTGGATCTGTAGCCAGTAGAGAGTGAGGAATGCATACACGTGAAGGCTTAGCTTCTTCATTATTACTTTTGGAGTCTGGGATTCCCTGTCCAGGGAATACTCTGCCCACAATTAAGATGAGTTTTCCCATTATGTCAATGAACATAATCAAGATTATCTCCCAAGACACATCTTCAGAGGTCAGTCTTCCTGGTAATTCTAGATTTTTGTCAAGTGGATAATTAACAATGATCATCACAAAAACATAAACAGAGAAGCATGAGTAGAATTAATTACAAGTTGGGACCTTTTGGGAACTAGAACAATGGAAGATTTCGAGAGAAACTATTTTCTTTGTTTATCAGTCCTAATATGCTAGTGACAGTTTAAGAATATATGCTTTCGATTCCCATGCTCATTTCAGCATTGCTCACAATACTGGAGTTGTGAAACCGACACCAATGTCTACCAATAAATATGGAAGTTGTGATGAGCACATTCAAAGGATTCCTGATCTTCACTCCTAGTCTTAAGGATGTCCCTTAGTTTGTGACATCTATGAAGCTGGGGAGCACGATGCTAAGTAAAATAAGGCACATCAAGACAGACAAATGAGTCATGGTTCTACTTAGACGTGAAATTGCAAGACGCTTGATACAGAAGCACAGAGTAGAATGGCGGTTTCAGGACATGCGGCAGAGAAATGAAATGATGTTAATAAAAGGGCCCTAAGTTTTGGTTATGTGGGTAGAATTTCTCTAGAGACTTAACAGAGAGCATAGTGACTATTATTATGGAGTATGTGAATTTTACTAGTAAGTTAGATCTTATTCTATATATAAACATACACAGTTTCTCTTATATACATACATATATGTGTATGTGTATATACACATATCTCACACACAATGTCTTTCTCTTACACACACACACTCTCTGTTATATATAACTTACCTTCTCTTTCTCTTACACATGGATACTTTCTAGCACACATAGAACCGTGTGAAGGAATGATATGTCAATTATCTTGAGAGTGTTAATAATTTTCAAGTATAGATTTATAACAAAATATTAGCTGAGCATGTTAAATATGTATAATCTTGTCATTTTTATTGAAATAAAGCTGGAATAATGTAAAATCATAAAAGTGGATAAACTTGACCAGTATACTTAGGTAGTAATAAGTTAAAGTATGGATTCAAGTGAAATTTGAGCATGGTGTTAAACAATTTTAATATGCAAGTATTATGCAATGATAAATGTATAAAATAATTATTTGCAATTTAATTCAGTGAAAACTAGGTTTAAAAATTAGTTGGTGCCTCTCCTTGGATGGCAGAGGTATGGGATCTAGTACAAAAGTTTCTAAAGTCACCAGAGTGGGGAGGGGGAGAGAATTCAAGGACATCATTTAGAACATCACAATTGGAGAGCATGAAACTAATGAAGGTTAGATTAAATTTAAGTATACATAAGGTTGATGGCATTTCTGTTATTTACAGTAACCTTAACTTTCAATATTGTAATCATTCATTAGGTAAATAAAATTTAAGTTTAGATTTTAATAAATGGAGAATTGCTAAACTGCCACATTAGGAGATCCAAGACACCGAAGGAAAGACAATCAAATAGAAGACATAAAACTTGCACAGGAAGCTTTGTCAACTTTACAGTTATTCATATGAGTATAAAATTTGCAAACGCACCTGAATAAATATTTCATGATACTTTAAACTTACCTAAGCATTTTGAATCACTACTAAGAGGAAAGACACACAATTGGCTTGACAATCAAAAGGCATTTACTTAATGAAAAGCCATGGTTATTAGTGGACTTTATTATTTATTTGAAAATAGCAAGCTGAAAGTTATCTGCATGTCAGCAAATAGTGCAGACAATTGAAAGCGCAAAGGTTCTTTGGCATCTATGGTTTTACTTAATTAGATTTTCAGTTAGACGCTAAGCAGTGCATTATACAAAGGGCTTCCATATTCCCTAGGTGGATATAATAGTTTGTGGAGGTTTTTCATTCTATTAATCTTGGTATAATTATAGATCAATGAAGAGATTATGCTTCATTCCATCGCAGATCATGCAAATATTTGCAATAACATTAAAATAAAATGCATCTGAATCACCTATTTATCTTATTTCCCCAACTTTTTAAAAATGGCCTATTATTAAAAATCAGGATTTTTAAAAAAAGAATAGAGATTAACATCATTGTTATCTAAAATAAGGAATAGTTTGATGTCATGTGATATCACGATGAATTAATCCACATGATGTGACATTGCTATTTGACATATCTTTAAACAAGGAAAACAAAAACAAAAATGCTCCCAGGTAATAATATACAAATGTTTTCAAAAACTTATCTCTTATATGTTTGTTGTGTTTGCATTAGTATAGTAGAAGATTGAGACAAGTGTTATTGAGGCGAGAAAAGTGTCTTTATTTTGATGTGTTTTGAGTTAAGTTCATCATATTGGTATCTTCACTAGGGTTAGCACAGGCTTTCACTGCTGTGAACAGACACCATGACCAAGGCAACTCTTGTAAAAGACAACATTTAATTGGGGCTGGCTTACAGGTTCAGAGGTTCAGTCCTGTCTCATCCTCATCAAGGTGGGAACATGGCAGTGTTTAGGCAAGCATGGTGCAGGAGGAGCTAAGAGTTGTAAATCCTTATCCAAAGATAGCCTAGGAGCAGACTGACACTTCTGCACTGGGAAGAGCTTCAAAGCCCAACCTTACAGTGACACACTTCCACCAACAAGATCATACCTCCTAACTACCACTCTCCATGGGTCAAGCATATTCAAACCACCACTATTTGGTATGCCATGTGTTATTATACAAACATGGAAACAAAGGGAGTAGCAACATCATAAAAGTAAAAAAGGTTCAACGGCACAAGCTAGTCTTTCCCTTCAATTACACCAGGTAAGAAGGAAAACTAAGCACATTTGTGTCAGACATCATCAGTGAATCAATATACATTTTATGGAATAAAAATACTATAAAGTCATTTTCTTGGATTAAATCTGAATTCTCTGTTCCTGTCTCTTACAATTTTATAGATGTTTAGAGAGACCTTAGAGGTAAGGAATTAAAGTAAGTTGATAAGTAATTTTCCACTTATTAGAAGACCAAAAATGCTAATAAGGTTCTTTTAGAGTCTTAGGAATAAAATAATGACCTATATTTATTTCCTGGCTTTTAGATACTATCGGAAAGTGGAGTAGGATGAAAAGGAAGAATGACCATAGACCAGCTATCATGTGATGAGATGGAAAATCTCAGGTAATTTTTAAGAGCTAATTGAGTCAAATCAATCTAAATTTAGGCTAAAGAGAAAAATTCACTTTGTAGTTCAACTTGAATTAATTTACTAATTTTATTTTTTGAATAGTCCTAGGTAGGCTAATACATTTAATCAGATATCCTTAACCATTCCACAATGTGTGAAAATATTTTACATATAAGAAACATTTAACAAGAATATTTTAAGAGGCACACCTCTGATCCCAGCTGTCTACAAATCAGGAAGAGAGTCATCAACAGAAAACTGAGTTTGTCTGTCTCTGAAACTTGTGCTTCTGACAATAAGAACAATGAAAAAATGCATCTCTGTTGCATAAGTCACCATCTTTGTCATCATAGTAGCCCAAGTAAACTAACAGTGTGTATGAGCACATAATTAGTGCTTAATCTACTTCATATTCTTTGGAAAGTTTATATAAGTATTATTATTACCATAGAGGATTGAAGCTAATAGAAAAGTAATTTGTTTCGTAATAAAGTGTCTTTCTCTTCAAAGGGATAATATTCTGTTCAATTTGACATAGTTAATGAATTTGCTGCATGTATGAAAGCTAGTAACTATCCAATGTCATTTTTAATAATTTAAAAGGAAAGTTCATGTTAAAATTGTTTTTATTATCTGATATAAAAATAATAATTCATAGGTAAAGATCAGTGGAATCACCAAATAAGCTCTATATTTTAAATTCAGTGATTTTTATATTTGTGATTATTTATACTATCAAAATAATTCATATACATTATTTAACATATCTGGTATGTTAAGTATTTTATTTTGACTAAAATGAGAAGATTCTGGCTCAGATAAACTTTTGAGACCATTAGAAGACAAAGAAATACAGAAACAAAGTTTATAAGGAGCCATTGAATATTTTGAGGCCTTTATTTAGTTCTTTAGTGAAAAGTCAGCTCAGAAGGCTGATATGTCCTTTTTTTTTCAATCAAATATGGAGAGGAATTCTGCAGTATTTTAAAATAATTACTAAAGTGCTTACTTATATAAATATGTATGTAGATAATTGTACACTACCCTTTATAATTTCAGGCATTAAATTTGCTGCATTTAAATCTTCTCAGACAACAGTAACATGGATTTATGACTTTATGTTTTGCTGCTGACTACACATTCCATTTCCTTGTTGTAATTGAAAGGGACTTTCAATGATAGTGTAATAGCTCCTTAAAACTCTGTAATTTTTCACATGAAGAGTCTTTTTATTACTTTATCCTATTTACTTCTTATTTTGTAAGACTTTATCCACTCAATATAATTCAGAGATTAATGCATATCTAATTTGAAACTAATCAACAGAACATAGCTCCTTGCATCCACTCAGTATGTCTACTTGACCACTTTATTGATATGTTTGTTTAAAAGAAAGTACTCCTGTATGGAAACAACAGGAGTAGCTTGATCCACATCAAATCTTAGAAGGCATTGGATTACATTGGATGATTCTGATTTGATAATGCCATCTCCAAAACAACCAATTCTACTGTGTGCTTTTCATACTGAAATAATGTGCCCTTGTGATACCTGTTACTTAAATACTTTATTTTTATTCAAATTTTCATAGTATTGGGAGGACCAATTCAACAAAATATTTCAATAAGAATGAAAAGTTATCTAAGGCTATTTTAATTTATTAATTAATTTACTTTTTTACTATTTTTAGACATGATGGGGGGTTATCCCAAAAGCTGTTGCATGTATGTTCAACACAGAACTGGAAGTCCTAGACAAAACAGTTGAAGAAGGAAAATAAAATGTATCTATACTGGAGAGGAAGAAAAATATGCCATTTTCACAGATTGATAATTATATATCAAAAAATAACTCTGAAACAATTCACAAAAAATACTGTTAAGACTAATAAGAAGGTGCCAGTCACAAATTCAACATATAAAAATCTGTGTTACTATATACAAATAGCCAATTATCTAACATTGAAATGAAATCATTTGTAAAATCTTGCAGTGGCATTAATATAAGCATCAAAAAATGAAATCAAATAAATTTAACCAAATGTGTAAAGTATGTATATACTGAGAACTAGAAGCATTCATGTAAAAAAAAGACTTGATGAAACATGTAAATAGAAAATTATCTCATGCCCTTCCGCGACCTCTGTTCTGGTAGACTGCACTGAAGAGACAGGTACCCAAGTTCTTCCCAATATAACATCTCTTGGAACACGGCCTGTGGGGGCTTCCGCCTGCTCCCAAGAACAGGACAGCGCTGTGGTCGTCTGGGAGCCAGATCTGCAGGCCATCGCCTCTGCAGGGTGACCAGCGCCACGGAGAGAGTGCAGAGTACACTCCGCCATCATTGCTCCAGTGGCCGGGAAGTTGGGACTGCCAGGCTCTGAGACAGACAGGCATAATATCGCTTGGGTCTCGGGTGGCTTGTGTGTACGCTGCTCCCAAGTGCTGGGCAGATCTGCAGTAACCAGCGCGCCAGCTCTGCTGTGGTACTTCTGCCTGGCAGAGGGACCCCCCCAACTCTAGGACAGACCACACACCCCTGCACAGGGCAGGAGCCTACCAGCCTCCCTTTGGCGACCTCTGCTCCAGGAATCCACTACGCTGAGCCTTTGGATGTGCAAGGACTCCCCAATATAACATCACTTGGGGCAAGGCACATCAGGGCTCCAAAGTCACTCAGGAGCAGGGCAGGCCCCAGAAATCTGTGCCAGGGGAATCCTGGTAAACCGGGGGGGGGGCAGAAATAGCTTTGCAGGCTCACAGGAGGTCCAACCAACAGCCAGTGACAGCAGGACCAACTAACATCAGAGGTAACCAGATGGCAAAAGGCAAACGTAGGAATGTTACTAACAGAAATCAAAGTAATATGGCACCATCCGAACCCAACTCTCCAACAGCTGCAAGTCCTGGATACCCCACCACACCCGAAAGACAAGATCTGGATTTAAAATCACTTCTCATAATGCTATTAGAGGATCACAAGAAGGACACAAATAAATATAATAAAGAAT
This sequence comes from Tokudaia tokunoshimensis, assembly GCA_036184795.1. Taxonomy (NCBI): domain Eukaryota; kingdom Metazoa; phylum Chordata; class Mammalia; order Rodentia; family Muridae; genus Tokudaia; species Tokudaia tokunoshimensis. The sequence continues at coordinate 65,812,910 of BTHU01000015.1, forward strand.
TACAGGAGACCATGAATCAACTGTTAGAAGCCCTTACAAAGGAAACACAAAAATCGCTTAGAGAAATACGGGAGAACATGGATCAAAAGATGGAGGCCCACAAGGAGACAACACAAAAATCGCTTAACGAGATGAATCAACGGGTAGATGCACTCACAAAGGAATCACAAAAATTGCATAAAGAAATGCAGAAGAATATGGGTCAACAGACGGATGCCCATAAGGAGGCAACACAAAAATTGCTTAAAGAAATGAATCAATGGTTAGATGCCCTTACAAAGGAAACACGAGAACTGCTTAAAGAAATGCAGGAGACGATGGATCAACAGATGGAATCCCATGAGGAGGAAACACAAAAATTGCTCAGAGAAATGCAGGAGAACGTGGGTAAACAGGCAGAAATCCTGAAAGAGGTAATGCATAAATACCTTAAAGAAATACAGGAAAATACAAACAAACAAGTGAAGGATCTCAGCAAATCCATCCAGGATCTAAAAAAGGAAGTAGAAACAACTAAGAAATCACAAAGGGAGATAACTTTGGAGATAGAAAACCTTGGGAAGAAATCAGGAGTCATAGATGCAAACATCAACAATAGAATACAAGAGATGGAAGAAAGAATCTCAGGTGCTGAAGATTCCATAGAAAGCATCGACTCAACAGTCAAAGAAAATGCAAAATGCAAAAAACGCGTAACCCAAAACATCCAGGAAATCCAGGACACAATGAGAAGACCAAACCTAAGGATTATAGGTATAGATGATAGTGAAGATTTGCAACTTAAAGGGCCAGTAAACATCTTCAACAAAATTATGGAGGAAAACTTCCCTAACCTAAAGAGAGAGATGCCGATAAACGTACAAGAAGCCTACAGAACTCCCAACAGACTGGACCAGAACAGAAATACCTCCCGTCACATATTAATCAAAACACCAAATGTACTAAACAAAGATAGAATATTAAAAGCAGTAAGAGAAAAGGGCCAAGTAACATACAAAGGAAGACCTATCCGAATCACATCAGACTTCTCACCAGAGACTATGAAAGCCAGAAGATCCTGGGCAGATCTCATGCAGACACTAAGACAGCACAAATGCCAGTCTAGACTACTATACCCAGCAAAACTCTCAATCACCATAGATGGAGAGACCAAGATATTCCATGATAAACCAGATTTTCACAATATCTTTCCACAAATCCAGCCCTGCAATGGATAATAGGTGGAAACCTCCAATACAGGGAGAGAAACAACACCCTGGTAAAAATGAGATAATAACCTTCTTGAATCAAACCCAAAAGTAGATAACCACTCAAACATAAAGATAGCGTCAAGAATGGCAGATGGCAATAATCACTATTCCTTAATCTCTCTTAATATCAATGGTCTCAATTCCCCAATTAAAAGACATAGACTAGCAGACTGGATACGTAAACAGGACCCAGCATTTTGCTGCATGCAGGAAACGCACCTCAGTGTCAAAGACAAACACTACCTCAGAGTAAAAGGCTGGAAAACAATTTTACAAGCAAATGGCCCCAAGAAACGAGGTGGAGTAGCCATCCTAATATCGGATAAAATTGATTTTCAACCTAAAGTCATCAAAAAAGACACAGAAGGACACTACATACTGATCAAGGGAAAAATCCACCATCAAGAACTCTCAATTCTGAATATCTATGCTCCAAATGCAAGGGCACCCTCATTCGTAAAAGAAACTTTACTAAAGCTCAAAGCACACATCGCACCTCACACAATAATAGTGGGTGACTTCAACACCCCGCTCTCTGAAATGGATCGTTCAGGAAAGCAGAAACTAAACAGGGACACAGTGAATCTAATTGAAGCCTTGGACCAAATGGAACTAACAGAAATATATAGAACATTTCATCCTAGAGCTAAAGGATATACTTTCTTCTCAGCACCTCATGGTACCTTCTCCAAAATTGACCATATAATTGGTCACAAATCAGAACTCAACAGATATAAGAAGATAGAACTAATCCCATGCCTCCTATCAGATCACTATGGAACAAGGGTGGTCTTCAAGGGCATCAAAAACAATAGAAAACCCACGTACATATGGAAGCTGAACAATGCTCTACTCAATGATAACTTGGTCAAGGTGGAAATAAAGAAAGAAATCAAAGACTTTTTGAAAGTTAATGAAAATGAAGGCACAACATACCCTAATTTATGGGACACAATGAAAGCAGTGCTAAGAGGAAAATTCATAGCCCTGAGTGCCGCCAAAAAGAAACGGGAGACAGCATACACTAACAGCTTAATGGCACACCTGAAAGCCCTGGAACAAAAAGAAGTAAATACACCAAAGAGGAGTAGAAGACAGGAAATCATCAAACTCAGGGCTGAAATCAATCAAGTAGAAACAAATAAAACCATACAAAGAATCAACAAAACGAGGAGTTGGTTCTTTGAGAAAATCAACAAGATAGATAATCCCTTAGCCAGACTAACTAGAGGGCACAGAGATAGTATCCAAATTAATAAAATCAGAAACGAAAAGGGAGAGATAACAACAGAAACTGAGGAAATTCAAAAAATCATCAGATCCTACTACAAAAACCTGTATTCAACACAACTAGAAAATCTTGAGGAAATGGACAATTTCCTTGACAGATACCAAATACCAAAATTAAATCAGGATCAAATAGACCATCTTAACCGTCCTATAACCCCTGAAGAAATAGAAGTTGTCATTGGAAGTCTTCCAACCAAAAAAAGCACAGGTCCAAATGGTTTTAGTGCAGAGTTCTATCAGACCTTCAAAGAAGACCTAACACCAATACTCTTCAAACTGTTCCACAAAATAGAAACAAAAGGAACACTACCCAACTCGTTCTATGAAGCCACAATTACACTAATACCAAAAGCACACAAAGATCCGACAAAGAAAGAGAATCTCGGGCCAATCTCTCTTATGAATATCGATGCAAAAATACTCAATAAAATTCTTGCCAACCGAATCCAAGAACACATCAAAACGATCATTCACTACAATCAAGTAGGCTTCATCCCAGGGATGCAGGGATGGTTCAATATAAGGAAATCCATCAATGTAATCCACTATATAAACAATCTCAAAGAAAAAAACCACATGGTCATCTCATTAGATGCTGAGAAAGCATTTGACAAAATTCAGCATCCTTTCATGCTAAAGGTCTTGGAAAGATCAGGAATTCAAGGCCAGTATCTAAACATAGTAAAAGCAATTTACAGCAAACCGGTAGCCAGCATCAATCTAAATGGAGAGAAACTTGAAGCAATCCCACTAAAATCAGGGACTAGACAAGGCTGCCCTCTCTCTCCATATCTTTTCAATATAGTACTTGAAGTTCTAGCTAGAGCAATTAGACAACAAAAAGAGGTCAAAGGGATACAAATTGGAAAGGAAGAAGTCAAACTATCACTATTTGCAGACGATATGATAGTATACTTAAGCGACCCAAAGAACTCCACCAGAGAACTCCTACAGCTGATAAACGACTTCAGCAAAGTGGCCGGATATAAGATCAACTCAAGCAAGTCAGTAGCCTTCCTATACTTAAAGGATAAGCAGGCTGAGAAAGAAGTAATAGAAATGATACCCATCATGATAGCCACAAACCACATAAAGTATCTTGGTGTGACTCTAACCAAACAAGTGAAAGATCTGTATGACAAGAACTTCAAGTCTCTGAAGAAAGAAATTGAAGAAGACCTCAGTAAAATCTGCCATGCTCATGGATTGGCAGGATTAATATAGTAAAAATGACCATCTTACCAAAAGTAATATACAGATTCAATGCAATCCCCATCAAAATCCCAACTCAATTCTTCATAGCGTTAGAAAGAGCAATTCAAAAATTCATCTGGAATAACAGAAAACCCAGACTAGCTAAAACTATTCTCAAGAGTAAAAAACCTCTGGGGGAATCAGTATCCCGGACCTCAAGCTGTACTACAGAGCAATAGTGTTAAAAAGTGCATGGTATTGGTACAGTGACAGGCATGTAGATCAATGGAACAGAATTGAAGACCCAGAAATGAATCCACACTCCTATGGTCACTTGATCTTTGATAAAGGAGCTAAAACCATTCAGTGGAAAAAAGATAGCCTTTTCAACAAATGGTGCTGGCTCAACTAGAGGTCAACATGCAGAAGAATGCAAATTGACCCATTCTTATCTCCTTGCACTAAGCTCAATTCCAAGTGGATCAAGGATCTCCACATAAAACCAGACACACTGAAACTAATAGAACGGAAACTAGGGAAGAACCTTGAACATATGGGCACAGGGGAGAATTTCCTGAACAGAACTCCAATAGCTTATGCTCTAAGATCAAGAATAGACAAATGGGACCTCATTATATTACAAAGTTTTTGCAAGGCAAAAGACACTGTCAAAAAGACAAAGCGGCAACCAACTAACTGGGAAATGATCTTTACCAACCTTACATCCGACAGAGGGCTAATATCCAATATATACAAAGAACTCAAGAAGTTAAACTCCAGAGAGGCAAGTAACCCTATTAAAAAATGGGGTACAGAGCTAAACAAAGTGTTCTCACCTGAAGAATATCTAATGACTGAGAAGCACCTAAATTGATGTTCATCATCCTTAGTCATTAGGGAAATGCAAATCAAAACAACCCTGAGATTCCATCTCACACCAGTCAGAATGGCTAAGATCAAAAACACAGGAGACAGCAGTTGTTGGCGAGGATGTGGAGAAAGAGGAACACTCCTCCACTGCTGGTGGAATTGCAAGCTGGTACAACCACTCCGGAAAGCAGTCTGGCGGTTCCTCAGAAAACTGGGCATGACACTCCCGGAGGATCCGGCTATACCACTCCTGGGCATATACCCAGAGGCTTTACCTGCATGCAAAAAGGACACATGCTCCACTATGTTTATAGCAGCCTTATTTATAATAGCCAGAAGCTTGAAAGAACCCAGATGTCCCTCAACGGAGGAATGGATTCAGAAGATGTGGTATATCTACACAATGGAATACTACTCTGCAATTAAAAACAATGAATTCACGAAATTCCTAGGCAAATGGCCAGAACTTGAAAATATCATCCTTAGTGAGGTAACCCAATCACAAAAGAACACACATGGTATGCAGTCACTAATAAGGGGATATTAACCCAGAATCTCGGAATACCCTAGACACAATTCGCATATCAATACATTTCTAAGAAGATGGAAGGAGAGACCCCTGGTCCTGGAAAGACTGGATGTAGGGGAATGCCAGGACAGAGAAGCGAGAGGGGGTTGAATGGAGAAAAGAGGGAGGGAAGGGGGCTTATGGGACTTTCGGGTAGGGAGGAAATGGAAAAGGGGAAATGATTTGGAATGTAAATAAAAAAACTTAGAAAATAAAAAAAAAACAGAAAATTATCTCATATTCATGGAATAAAATATTAAAATATATTCATAGCTCCTAGAGAAACCTATAGATTTGATGGATTTCTTTAGTCGTAAGCAATGTGTGGCCCAGAGATACGTGGTTTAACACTCATGGACCCAAAAATGGTAGGTGGCTAGTTTGAGGCTAGCTTGGGCTACATAGTGAGATGTTAACTTGAAAATAAAGAAATAAAAATGGAAAAAAGTCATAGAATTTAGGTAACCACAGAAGATAGCAAATAATTAAAAGCATATCAAGAAAAGAAATAGACAGAAGATAAAACTGAAGATGCCATACTAAGAAAGCTAAAATATAGACCAAATATAGCATAATCTAATAGCATGATAGCACATACAATGATGCTTATTTAGATTGTGCAGACTAGAACGCAAAAATAAATCCATACCTTTATGGTGTGCAATTGAGATAGATATTCAGTTGACAAAAGACAGTTTCTTCAATAAAAGTATTGTGAAAATGATATTTACATGTAGAAAAATACTATGAACATAAAAACCAAAACAAACAAACAACCAGAGGTGGGGAACAACTTACTTCAGGACATTGGAAGGAAATGCTGCCCTGATGACATGGTGGATGGAGCTGGAGCAGGCTGTGATAAGAGAAAAGGACATCAATTTTGAAGTCCTTAGATGCAAACAGTAAAGGACTGAAGGAAGGGAAGGAGTCTTCAACGTTGGGCACTTGCATGACACAAGGTGTGGCATCCTTTCTAAAGACTGAAGCAATGGGATGCTGGAGTGGAAGCAGAGGTTGGGTACTTACCAGCCTCATCAGACACCAAATTCTGTGTGCTGCAACTATCACATCTAAACATTTTTATTATTTGAAATTAAACTGTAAATCCATCATTTTCTCCGTTCTCTTTTTTTCCTGCAGGCAGGACTTCTCATATAGCTTTTCTTGCTTTTTCTCAAATTTATGGCCTCCACACATCATTTTATTTAGATGTTACATATAAACTTGCTTACATTACATGCACATATGTACATACATGTGTGTGTGTGTGTATAATCCTACATGTATAAATACAATCTGCTCAGGCTGTATAATTTCATTTGTTTTCATGTAAGTTCAGGAATGACCAATTACATAAGTTATTCACATATTAAGACTTTCATAGCCATAGAAATGAATTAAGGTATTTGTTGAACATCTTCTCAAAGTTGTTAATAATAACAATAACTAGTTGTATTAGCATACTTTTGTTTATCCATATAATTATATAATTAATTTTAGTCATTTGCCACTGTGCCTTTCTCTTCTGTTCCTCCCTTGCCCACTGAAACACTTCCTTCTCTCTCTGTCCCACTATTACTTTCTGTTTTTGTGGAACCCACTGAGCTTAACTACATTTTCGTGATCAAGCATGGGTGAGAAGCTATCTACTGGAACAAGAACAACTTATTAGTGTTTGCACCATGCAATAAAATGAAACTTGCCTTCGCAACAGCTGCCAACTACCATTGTTTCCATGAGAGCAGGGTCTATGAGAGCAACCACCAGGGTCCATGAGAGCAACCCTAACCACGATGCATTGAACTGTTGATGCACCTAATTTGAAGTTTCATTGAGTTTATTCTAACCATGCCAAGTCAAAAATATATCATCTTGTTGTATGTTTTACCATCATTGCATCTTAGCTTTCTTTCGATTCCTTTTCCCAAGATGGTCCCTGTCCTTTGGAGGAGGCTTTGTAGTGCCCATGTAGGATTGAGTATTTTACCATCACTTCTTTTGAACAATTTTACCAGTTACTTACTTGTTTATTAATCTGAAAATATTCTATGTTGAGCATCTGAGAACCTCTCTGGGAGTGAAAACTGGTAGAACCATTAAGAAAATCAGTGTGGAGATTCCTTAAGAAGCTAAAAGTCAATCTGCCACACGATCCAGTTGTACCACTGTTGGGTATATATACCTGAAGGAATCTCTGTCTTGCTACAGAGACACTTGCTCATCCTCATTTATTGCCACTGTATTTATAGTAGCCTGAAATTGAAAACAGCCTAGCTGTCAATTAAATAATGAAAGTTGGGAAGCTTGCGGGAAAATGGATGGAACTGGAAATAGTCACCCTGAATGAGGAAACCAACCCAGACCCAAAAAGACAAATATTGCATATTTTCTCATATATATGGATGTTAGCTTTTAAGATTTCAATATGCATGTTTTGGTCTGAATAGCCAGAGTTTAGGGATCTACTAAGGGGTATAAGGAGATGTGTTACAAAGAGAGAGAGAGGAAAGTAGAACAGGAGAATTAAATGGGAGGACCTGGAATGACAGAGTGATAGAGGGAATAAGGAGAGAAGGAAAACTGATACTGAAGGCCCTTGGAAATGCAAAAAGGGGAGGGGTCTTTTGGAAATCTACTATTGTAGAAACTTGCGCGTGTGTGTGTGTGTGTGTGTGTGTGTGTGTGTATGAATATATATATGGAATTTAAATGTTATCACCATACCCAACTAGACAATTTATGCCACCAAATGAAACCTTCAGGTCTAGGAATCTTGTGGAGTCATTGGCCAAAGGGATCCCATAGATCTCACCAAACACCATAGGCTACTCTCGGGGCTATTGGTTACTCTCCACAACCTATTGGTAAAACTCTTTTGCTGAAGATAGCACTTGTGTTATTAAATATGGAGAAAGGAGACTTCTACCCAAGTAGAAGTTTTGCCTCTACTAACTTACATTCAAGGTACTGAAAGGGACTTTGTATACTACTAGAGGAGAAGAGTCATCAGCAATATCACTCAGCTACAAACCCTGTGACCTACAATAGCTATCTGTCTACAAATATGTTGGTGCAAGGAATAGGGCACAAAGACCCTCAACTTGACAATGTGCAGAGTGAGAAACTTTGGAGCACTCAGTCCTAAATTGGATGTCTTCATCAAACCATAGCCCTCAAGGCTGAGGGAGTTATATGAAGTAGGAGAAAGAATGGTTGTAAGAACCAGAGGTGGGAGATGATTCTAAGGAAACAGTGTCTTCTATACATAACAGAACTGATACACATATGAACTCACGGATACTGTGACAACATACACGAGACTCACAGACTCAGAATAGACAAAATCCCATCACAGAGAAGGGGAAGTATACACAAATTCCCACCAAGAAGCAATTGCAATTGATACCTCCTGGGAAAGGGAAAATCAGCAATTCCATAGGTGTATCAGCTGGCTCCTTGCCCAGTAAATAGAAAATCAACACAAAAAGGACTCTACATTTGTATGTGTGTATGTGTGTGTTTTCTTTCTTTTCCTTCCTTCCTTCCTTCCTTCCTTCCTTCCTTCCTTCCTTCCTTCCTCTCTTTCTTTCTTTCTTTCTTTCTTTCTTTCTTTCTTTCTTTCTTTCTTTCTTTCTTTCTTTCTTTCTTTCTTTCTTTCTCTTTCTTTTTTCTCTCTTCTTCCCTCCCTCTCTCCCTCCCTCCCTCCCTCCTTCCCTCCCTCCCTCCCTCCCTCCCGTCCTTCCTTCTCTTCCTTCCCTCCTTCCCTCCTTGTCTCCTTCCACTCCCTCACTCCCTCCCTCCATCCCTCCCTCCCTCCTTCCCTTCCTTCCTCCCTTCCTTCCTTTCTTCCTTCTTTACTTCTTTCCTTCCTTCCTTCCCCCCCCCCTTTTTTTGAGATAGCGTCTCTTTCTCTGTGTAGATAAAGTCAGATTTGATCTCACAAAGATTCTCTTACTGCTGCCTTCAAAGTGCTGATTAGAATACCATGACTTGGCTGGTTTGGATGTATTTTGTCAAATTGGTCTGTTTTGATTTTAATTTTGTTTTGTTTGGGGGAGAAAGGAAATAAAGTAATGAGGTAGAGAGGTTCTGAGAGGAATTGGCTAGGAAAAAGAATGTCATCAAAATATATTCCATGAAAAATTGCTAAATAAAAATAAACTAGTATATATAGACATGATAGAGATAAAAAGAGAAACAGTTTTTCAAGAAGCAAAGCATTTGTGATTAAGGATATGTGTTTGTTTATTTAGAACATGTGTAAAATACTGCAGTTTTTTTGATTACACAAATAGATATTTTTCCCTTCACTAACTTAATTGATTATTTATGTACATTGTGGATTTCCATCCATAAACATTTGTTGTTATGTCTAATAATTTATTAGTTGAAATAATTATTTAAAACTTAGTTACAATTGACTGATTAATTAACAATCAGTTTGTTGTAACAATTCTAATAATTTGCCTGTAATCCTTTTTAAAGAAATTTGTGTTTCATTAACTATTCTCTTCCCAGGGTGGGAATAATGCCAAATCTGCATTTTTCTTAATAAATAAAGCAGGCTGAATATTCAGAAAATAAAAGAAATTTTAAAAACTTAGAGTAGATGAACAATACTAACCCAAAATATCATGTAGTAAATGTTTCATTAGAAACACATATGAAATATTAAATGTACAGAAATAAAGTAGCAATTAATCTTATGTCATGCACAGGTATAGGCATGTAATATGTTTAAATATATTTTTGCTAGAATAATAACTTTCAGAAAGGAAAGGCTGTGCTTTTATGTTGAGTATATTTATGTTTATTGCTAAAAATGCCAATTACTATCAGTCTGATTGTCAACTAATAGCATGATTCTGTCACTGCCCAAATAAAGTCATAGTTAATGGCAATTTTAGTGTCTGAAACTACCATAATTGCTCTTAGAAATCAATAAATCAATGAAAGACCCTTTTTGGTTTTAGATACAAATACCAAACAATAAATCACATTTGGAAAGGTTACTTTTGATCTTGACAACCCAGACAAATTTAGAATTGGTTTGAAAACAACATAGAAACAAGTGAATTGCTTTTCCAACTCCCATATATGTGGACTTAAAGAAGTGCCAACTTGTATTTACAGGTTTGCTTGTATATTAATTTAAAGTCACTGAAACCTTAATGGATTTTTTGTAAAAATAAATTCACTAAACTAAAGGAACTGGTAGTTGAAGAAAAAGACACAGCTACCATTTGTGTACAACACAATTTTCTCATGTATATTTACTCGGGGTTGTCAAAATGTACTGAGAAAGATATATTGGGCTTAAGATAAAACTTGGTCAAGAAACAGTTTATAGAAATCTTTCTGTGAGGATTGTCTTGAACTTAGCAGTTGTCAACTCATTTCTTTCCTGATTTATTTTCATTTATACATAAAAGGAAAGTGATGTCCCAATGAAATAATGTGTCAATGCAATGCTCATTGCACCTAAGAGGCCAAATAGGTGGAAGCAGGAAGCCCAGGAACGCAATGTTATTTGGGGAAGTGATGGTGTTGTCAGCTCAAGAGTAATCGCCTGCATTTACTGAATCCAGAAGTCAGGAAACACCAATAAAGATGCAAAGATTTGTTTGTTTTCTCAATAGTTGATGTCGAGTGAATTATCTAGACCCAATCTGTGACACAGGAACAATGCTTCTTGTGGCATTTGTTCCGGGAATTATGAGTAATGTTCTGATCAAAGATATATCTTTTACATTGGTCTTGTCATTTAGCCAGGCTCACTGGCTTAGATTGCTATTTGGACATTTTCAACCTTTAATATCTGAATGACTTGTGTGAATACGCACTACTTTTATGTACAAAATCGACATGATCAAAGTGCCTATAATTTTGAAGGGAGCAGAAAAATCATTTCAGTCACAAAACACAAAGTGTCGTATAGATGTTTGTGATCATGCCTTATTATGTTTCAATCAAAAATCAGATAGCATTATTGTCCAATTCTTTTTCTTTTCTTGTTGAAGATTGAAAGCATACTTCTCTGTGGTTCTTAGCATAGTTCGTGTATATTAGCATGTTACAAAGCATTTAGTGGATTGAACTTAGATGGATTGGAAATGAATAAGAAGAAATGAAACTGGTTTGAGGTTAAAGGGAAACCAGCTGATGTCAGAATATGAATTTTAACGGAGGTGTGGACAACAAGAGGTAAAGCTAAGATCCAGGGGTATATGACTCAATGATCTTAGAAGCAAGGTGGCAAAGACTACTATTGGGGTGAGCGAGCACAAAGACTTCATATTTAACATCAAGGCAGAGGAAAGAAAAAACAAGCCCAGATCATGGAAAGTAGTTGATATCAAAATGTCCAAATGAAGCAGATTTTCTATTACTATTTATGTTAGTGAAGAAGTCAGAGGGAGTCAGACCCTTGCCGGCTGAACAAGCTACATTCCTTCTGAATAGTGAATGGTACCATCTAGATAATTTTAAATATGTGTGGATAACTGCCATCTTGTGAAACTCCAATGAGTATTTAATATAGAGTTGAAATTCTCTTCCTGTATATGTTGTACTCTTGCAACTTCTTTCTATTTCAAACATGAACTGATTTTTATAGCATTAGCTATGAGACCTGGGATGGTATAAAAGTACATTTAGAAAAAAATAGGTTGGAAATAATATATTCAAGAGTTTAATATATTTTTTCTATTATCCATTGATCTATTAGTCTGCATCATGTAGCTCCATGACAGAATGGCTGTGGGGATATTAGAAATATTAGTTTCCTTGTTGGTTATATGTATTTTTTCACTTAATATAAGTAAATTTAGAAATACTCACTGTTAATTTATGAGTTTTAGTGTACCTGTCAAACTGTAATGATTGATGAATAAAAAACAGAAATCACGGCTTTGAAGAAGACCAGGAAGGTTTTGGAGTGGGGAGGAGGGAAGGGAAGGGAGAAATGTATTTAAATTACAATCTTAGAGAAAGAGGGGGGTGGAGAGAAGAAAACTTTGTTAGTCTGTTCTTTCACAGGGTATGGTCTATTCTTTCAAAATAATAATGATTTTCTGGTAGATTGAACATTTGTACATTCATTCCTTTGCCCTTTATGATTTGTGGTATAACATAAAATAGCTGTTTTCCTAATGAACAAATTCTAAGTATATTATCATTAAGACATGATATATGTCATTTGAGTTAAAAAATGAAGTATTAGAAAAATTTATAATTATTCTTAAAAAACGACTAGCTCTTTTGTTCACTTTGAGTGTGTGTTTAGAGTGCTTATTTTTATATTCAAGGGCAACTGCTCATCTCCTGTGGATGTTACTTTATAGACAGGGATTTTCTCAGTTAGTAAGAAAGCAGAAGTGGCTAGACACCTTAATTCTATGCTATTTTGTTTACTATCTTACATTTTTCATAAAACTTTTATCACACTCATTGAATATGTAACTTTTGTTCTTTTGATATTGAGGCACATAAGAAATGCAGAGATTATATCCTTAATTGAAAATAAAACCCATTACACAATAAAAATTCAGCTCCAACTGTATTTAGAAAATCTTAATTCAGAATTGGCTTCTCATTGTCAGCCATATGTAGGACTTGGAAGATGGGCTGATTATTTGATTATATCTCAGGTATTTCACAGGTTAAATGCAAATGATATTACCATATCCTAAGTATTTGATAAAATCATAAACAGAGCTCTTTCTAAATTATAGTAACCTGTGAACTATTATTTGCCTCTGTATAATCCTGGCCCAGGGCTTTTTCTCCACCTTAGACCATTTCCTGGATGAAAGACAAGCACAGTCTTTATATTTTTAATATGCCATAGGCAGTAAAATAGCTGGGCAACTGCCCACCCTCCATGTTGTTAGAATCCACTTCCTATCAATAATCCCAAATTATCGCTTACTATTACTATGTTCTATGTGGGCTGCTCTTAGCTCCAGCTGACCAGCCCTCTGGGCCACGTTCTCTTGGTCCTTAGCTCATGGTAGCACTCCTCCATCCTGCATGTTCTTCTTCTACATGTTCCATGGCGATGGTTTTCTCTTTCTCCCCCTCTTCCTTGTGGTCTTCTCTCTCAAGCCCATGAAAACTCAACCCACCTATGTCTCTTCTGCCCAACTATTAGCTGTTGGCATCTTTGTTTACCAATCACAATTTAACTGGGGCCAGGGTTACTCTGTATCGTATAAGCAGACTCTTTCCTCTTTGGAGCACCAGTCTTGGGGACCAGAAATTATCATTAAAATCCAAGCAGCATTAGGCCAACCTACTACACATTTCTTCATGATTATGGTGGTTTGAATGGGGGAAAATCTCCCATAGGTTTTGCTGTTGAAATCTTTGGTACTCAGTTGGAGGCATTGTTTAGGGAGACTTAAGATATGAGGCCATGCTGGGGGATATATGTTGCTAGGGTCAAACTTTGATGGTAGAAAGTCCTGACTGTTTCCAGTGTAAGCTTCCAGCTTCTCCCTTGCAGTTCCATATGCCTGCTATTTGTTGACATACCATTCCTATCATTTTTACAGACTCTATTTCTCTGCAAACAAAAGCCAAAATAAAGTTTTCTTCTCTGAATAGCATTGGGCCTGCTGTTTTATCACAACAGATAGGTAATGATATAGAATACATAAACTGGAAAAAATTCAAATCTTCAGGTTTTTTGATTTGTAGATTGATTCAGAGAATAGAAGACACTGACAGTATCCGAATGAACTCTATGGTTTACTATAAAAGTAGGAAAATTCCTAATTTTCCAGAAGGGCAAGACTTGTGTGTTGAAGTCACTATTGTGAGACTTGCTATTACATAACTACCGAGAAGAACTTGAGTCCTGCTGGGCAACCCTGAGTTTCCTGGTTTTCATCTTTTAATTTGGTAGAGCCCAATCAATTACCTCTGTGTCTCCAGTCCATTTGTAAGCTATTGCTAGTCCTCTCATATCCTGACTCAATATTTAAACTAGTAATTTGAATGACTTAGTGAATTTTGCTCCTGTTTGCAGTTTAAAAATTTAAGCTTTGAGTGTGACACACATAAGTGTGGACAGTCTAAAACAAAATACCACAGGGAGGGGAGTTTCAGATTTCTGAATGGCTAGGCTAGACCTGAGACTATGTCTGCTTGCCACTGGAGCATCCACATGTAAGCTATTTCCCATGTTCTTTTCTTTCTTTTCTTCCTCTTTCTCTTTCTTCTATCATTCCTTGATACACATCTGCAAGGAACAAAACAGTGGATGGATAACCAACAGATGGCTTTATCTTAACGGCTGTACCATGGGATGCATCATTAATTTCACATTTTTAGTACACAGGCAGTGCTAGCTTTACTGTGGGCATCTGCCTGGCAGTTCCTTGGGGGCTTGTCACACAAGTAATCCAACCATCTCAGCTGTGGTTTTAGTCCCCTAGTGGCTGCTCTGGCGTGTAAAGGCACTCATGGGCCAGCATGACCCTCTTGCCAATTTTATGAGCAGCTAGAAGAGGACTCTAAAATCCCTATTAGACACAATAACTCTCTTCTATCATTTAAATGAGTTGATGTGTCGCTGGTTCTCACTTTAGGCTTGATTAATAAGATTTAGAGGATTGTCATTAAAAGTAAAAAACTCAATTTGAACTAAAATACTGTTTATAATGAGCTGAAGCATAAAAGGAGTAATAAGTATGAAGTAAGGCCTCTACTGAATGCAATCACAAATTTTACGGATGTCTTATGGCTTTAGCACAGCAGACAAAATAGAATTCCATGCAGTTCCGTCCCCCACAATGCCATCCTCATTTACCATGTTACAAGTCCTTGCAGATTAAAAGTGAAGAACTTAATATTTACTTATATGTCTTCTGGAATACCAACTGCGGATATAAGAATGGTTGACTAAATGAAAGTGATCATTAACACATATATGTCCTTGCCATACAATACAGTATATAAAACACATAAAAATAGGAGAAGGTTGCAAGAGTCGATGATCAGATAAAATCTTACTTTTGCCTTCATGTAACAAGAAATTGCCAATTAGAAACTTACAGAATTGTGTGTTTATAGATCTAAAATGATTTTAAGTAAGAAATTACTGTGTTATTTCAATAGCTTATATTAAAAGTCTTTATTTCATCTTTACATGACTGTATCCAGATCTATGTATACATGGTGCATTCAACTCAGTTGTGTGAAGAGCTTTTGTCTGGACAAACACAAAAAATATTGTTAGTGCTAAAGTAGATAAGAGGTCAAAATGAAGCAATGAAACTCACTTAAAGCTTTGGTATGAGTAAGCTTGTATTGCATCCTATCCCAGTCTCTTGGCTGAAACAAATCACACCAATGAAGCCTGTCCCTAGTGGGACAGAAACCTCTACTTTTCCAGGGATGGTCCGGGAAGAATGGAAATCATGATTATATGTGGGACCCTGTAAGGCAGTTTGTAGCCTGGTTGAGCAAGGCTTACTCCAGAGACCCAGTAGAACTTTCTACAAGAGGCAGAACCATGAGCCATGCTCCCAGACTGCTGACTTCCACAATCCTGTGGCCATCAGTCACATATGGCCACGCCCCAGGCCCCTAGCGTTCTGGCTGGACTCCACCCCTACAGTCACCTGGCTACAGCCAGGCTTTCCTCACCGCATGGCTACCTGTCTTTTCTTATCAAAACCCACCATTTAAGAACATGGAGCAGGCCTCTGCGTTTCCAGCCACCAGGGAAGGACCCAGCTTCTTCTCAGCCAAGCTTCTTTTACAGGTACACCGGTGCTGTACAAACGGCCCCACCTTCTGGGCAAGACCCCCCCACTAACCGGTCAGCTTCTCGCTCCACAGGTATTTGGGCATCCACAGTCCCTACCCGGTGTAGTGCGTGGGCCTAGCCAGTGTTTCCCTATGCGGGCTCTGCCTGCCAGTGTTCTCCTACGCGGGGGCCAGCCGCTACCCCCACTCTTTTTTTCCCACAATTATAAAATAATCCATGGGCACTTTGTTATCTAGACCACAAATATAGTTATTGGAGCCCTGATTCAGTGAAAGTCTTCTCTTCCTCTCAGAGTACCTTTTCCCTTATTGTAATATTTAAAAAAAATAAAACACAATTATGCCACTTTCTCCTTTCAAATCCCTCTCATGATTCCTCCTTACAAACTCTCCCATGCTCCCCAGTCCCACTCAAATTCATGGGTCTTTCTCTTTGACTATAATTGTTATACACACACACACACACACACACACACACACACACACACACACACACGAGAGAGAGAGAGAGAGAGAGAGAGAGAGAGAGAGAAATATAAATATAATTGACTGTATCCATTTAGTGTTGCTTGTATATATATGATTTCAGAATAGATCACTAGGTATTGAAGACCCCATCAGGGGCTTTTTCCTGATAAAGACTAATTCTCCTTCCTTTTCTCAGCTGTCTTTAGTTGCTTATAGCTTTTTTTTTTTTAATCTAGGGATAGGGTCCCCTGAGATTTTCCCTTTGCATGTTAGCATACCTGCTGGTGTTATTC
Organism: Tokudaia tokunoshimensis; assembly: GCA_036184795.1. NCBI lineage: Eukaryota > Metazoa > Chordata > Mammalia > Rodentia > Muridae > Tokudaia > Tokudaia tokunoshimensis. The sequence goes on from BTHU01000015.1 coordinate 65,829,622, forward strand.
TTATTCAGATGTTTTTAAGGTAGCAATAATGTTAAGGTGCCCAGGGCCAACCCCAGAGATGGCCATGTCCCAGAGAAGGTACAAGAAATCAGAGAGGAAGGAATAAGTTAGGCATGGGGGTCAGGGAAATCTTGCAGTCTGACTATCAGTCAGGTTGATTTTTATTATATAGACCTCAATAAGCAGGGATAGATTCATGGTATTCTAAAATGTAGATCATATCATTTTTCTCTTTGGACACATGTTTTAAATTCTTCTTGGTCATAAGTTTAGTCATCATTGCTAAACTATAACAGAACAAAGTTATCTTTTACAATCATTTCCTCTCATCAACTCCATAACCTAACTTATAAGGATCTAGGCACATGTTTTGCCAAAGAATGACAGCCCATTCTCAGGATGATATCTCTTGTGGTTTCAAAGACACTAGACAGAAAGAAAATTGCCAAGTCAGTCTTGGAAGATTCATGTCCTGATAGTGTATTCTCAACTTTTAATGGTAGCAGTGTTAATTGTCATTAGACCCAGGAAAAGTCTTCAAGCCAAACGTGCTGTAGTTATTATTCAATTTTTCCATAATGACAATGTTTATATTTTTGTAGAATTTATATGTCTAATCTTGGTACTCTTTTGTTTCCTGGTCATACGACACTATAGTTGCCTTGCTTGAGCTAACTTTTCTAAGAAATGGAAGACTTAATACTTCATATATTATTTTTTCACATCATTCTTTGTTCTTCAATTTAAGCACTTGTGTAAGGCAGAGATTACTTCAGCAAATCTACCTTTTTGCTGTACCTTTTCCTTAAGGGGTATCCCATGTGCAGCCCCCAATCTTGTATGCCCCATAATGGCCCAAGTGTAAAGTAAAAAGACGCTTGTAAGACTATATCTGCTGACAACTCCTCTAGCCCACCGAATTATGTTTACCTTTTAAAGTTTCATTGGTTTTGATTTCCTTGTTCCTGACTAAGTACAGGAGCAGATGTTCCAAGAGCATCTTGGAGTCAGAGCCTCGTAAGGAGATCTCTGGCATCTTTATTTGTGTGGGAGGGGAAGTGTGCTCAGGACTTTTCTAGGAAAATTTAGAAGCAGTACTCCTAAGAGAAGACAAATGATTTATAAGAAATGTCCCATCAATCCAATATCCCCAAATTGTTCACATGTTAAAGCTCCCCAGGCTTACAACATCTGGAGATCGGGACCAACAGTGACTGATGACATGACAGCAATCGCATCATGTGACTCATCTCTGCTGGGTCTTTGTCAAGCAGCTGTGCTGGCTTTATGACTTTTGCTGTTTCCATGGATATGCTCCTCTAGCTTCAATGACTGCGCTTGAGCTATCAGAGGTGTAGCTTCCCTGTCATTTCTGGTATACACTGTCTCACAAGAGAGTTTGTGGTCCTTTGGTTCATATACTCATTTTACTTCCTCCATAATGATACTTGAGACATAATTGTAGGATTTGAGCTGTCAATACATCTTTTGAGGCTGGGCACATCAAAATCAGTTGATCTCTTTATTTTACTAGTTATACTTCTCTCTAATGGTTCCTGTCTGATGCAAAGAGAATATTCTTTGATAGGGATGAGAACTACATTTATCTGTGGCAATAAGGATAAGTACTGGATAGCTTTTTGTCAACTTAATACAAACTATAGGAGGGAACCTCAAGTGAGAAAAATGACCCTCTAAGATGGAGATGTATGGCATTTTCTTAAATAGTGAGCAAAGTGGGAGGGTTTAGCCCATTGTAGGTGGTGCCATGCTTGGACTGGCTTTTCTATAAGAAATCAGGCTGGGCAAACCACAGGGACCAAGCCAGAAAGCAGCACTCCTTCCATGGCCTCTGCATCAGCTCCTGTCCTGTGGGAGGTCCTGACCTCACTGCTTTTAATAATAAACGGTTATATGGAACTGTTGGTGAAATAACCATATTTTCTCAAGGTGTTTTTGTCATGGTATTTCATCACAACAATATCACATCAAAAAACTATGTCTAGTATGAAGAATGCATTTTGGAGCTATGCTGATTTATTAAATTGGGAACAGTTGATTCTCCTCCAAGATCCATTGCCTCCATAGTCCAGATAGTAGGCTGTGTTTCCAGTACTAGGCATGAGTTTTCTCCTTTTAAGCAGGTGTTAAGTCCAATTAGGCAGCTTTGGTTACTACAAAGACATGTATGCCACTATTATACTGTTAGGAATATCATGCTACACTGTTAAATGTGGTTCTTAGACATTATAGATTTGTTGAATGCTCTTTTTCCTTTGGCAATTTACATAGCACTATTATACTATGAAACCTAGTCCTCAAGAAAGATGCTTTCTCATCAGATCCTAGTTAGGATCATTTCAATCCTGTGCTCAAATTTCATGGTATCATTAGCAATAGGGGTTTATCTTCCATCTGTTTGACAAACCAAAAGAAACAATAGGTTACATTATTTGGAGATGCATCTATATCTATTTATCTCTATCTATCTATCTATCTATCTATCTATCATCTATCTATCTATCTGTTTTAAAATTGCACATATGTGTGTGCATATGTTTGCATTATATGTAGAATTAGCTAATGATAAAATAGTATGCTTGCTTAATGCTTTTTCAAACATCCTTAGTGTTATCTATCCCTTCTCTCTCCCTCTCTTCTTCTGTAATGACCTCCCTCATTCCTTCCCAGTTAAAACTTCCTTTTCCATTTCTTCTGCCTTGCCCTTCATATTCTCCAAGTGTTGCTTTTTTTATTGTTTGTTTGTTCTTTGACAATTTCCTTCTCCCTCTCCTTCTCCCTCCGTCTCCCATCCCCTCTCACCCCTCTCTGAATAATGTCTGGATGTGGTGATTAGGAGTAATTTTATTGTCACTTTTTTTTAAAGACCTACGTAGTACTTAGTTGTACCCCAGGTCTCTGGGATAGCTAGTCTCTGGTTCTTGGTTACCCAGCAGTGCTGTGTATGGGTTCCTTCTTGTGGAGTGGGGCTTAAGTCAAATCAGACATTGGTAGACTACTGCACGAGTTCTGTGCCACCATTGCCCTAGTGTATCTGGAGACAAGTCAAAAGTTTTGTATATTACAAGCATATATTTCAAGTCAAAAGTTTTGTACCTGGGAAAAGGCATATATTGTAGCTTGCTTTTGAAAAAAAATGACTCAGCTTTTTAGTTTAAAAATATCATAGTCTGTGTAATAATACAGTAGCATACTTTTAATAAAGATTTCTGACAAGGTAAATGACTGTTGTATTCCCTGCCAGCCCACTAAAGTATTCAGTGTTTGGAGCACATCACAAAATGAAACTGCTTCGAGAGTGCCCTGCAGTAACCCATTTTATTTTATAACCTACTCAGCAGAAATTGCTTCTATGGCTGCTGGCCACTGAGTGTACGATAACTCCATGACTTGGCACACAGTGCTTCCACTTAAGTTAATTTAAACACTTCTCCAACTAGATCGCCCACTGAATGCTTAAGGCTTTCCAGAAATGGTCTAGAAGTATAGAAGTAGCCTTGCACTAGCCTGCTGATTGTCAAGGCAGTAGTTCTGGGTTCATGACTACATGGTTAACCTTATATTATTTTTAAATCTATGAAAGAGTCCATTTGAAATATATTTTCTTGGCCTTTTAAAGCTTTATTCTTTTCTAATCTCTCTCTCCTTCTCTCCCCCTTCTCTCCTCCTTCATTTTCTTTTTAAAGTATAGAATTGGTTCTAAATCATAAAAATTTCCCTCAGTTAACTGCTTGCTTGATGGCCTATGTTTCCTTAATGAACAAAAGAGATAACATTGTGCCTTTATCTCAGCATCATTTGGTAGAATAACATAGACAAAGTCTAAGTAGGCGACTAAGGCTTTGCTTAGTATGGGCTAGTGTTTTCCCTTTCGGGCCCCTCAATTTCATGATGTTTATTCCCATCTGCCACCATATCTGCCCCTCTCTGTTCTGCAGTACTTTTCAAAAATGCTTAGTTAGTTGTTCTGGTAAATTAAGCTCTACTCTGCTCCACACACTACCACAGCTGGAGAAGGGCTATGGCTAGTACCCTTGTGGTCCATGGTTCTGGTGGAAAGATAAGTCTTATGGATCTACATAATAAAATGACCAAGCAACATTATGATATGGACATAATGATTCAGCTGTAGATTGCTCAGGAACTCAGGGCTGATCCATGGGGAAATTGTCTTCAGAAATGACAGCAGAGTTGAGGCCAACAGTTTTTCAAATCTCTCTTGATGATATGTCTTCTACAAAATTTACTTTTCTTATCCCCTCTATCTCTTTCTTTCTCTTTCTGATTGTGTCTCACTATACAGAACCATTTTATCTTTTAAAATAGGTTCTACAGTCAGGTCATGCTGCATATTATTTTTCATACGTAGATTTTAGCTTCACATCTATTGTGCTGCATGTTTAACCTAGAATGCATGTAGAATCAAGGAAACTAGAATAAAGCCTTTGGGATGGGCATGCCTGGAGGAAGGAGAGCTAATAGGATATGACAAGATGGAGGAGAGAGAACGGTCATGCCATGGAAAGGTTCAAAAAGAGAGTAGACTGATGGAGATGGGGAAATGATGGGGGAAGAAATGGTTAGTGATAATGATGTGTGTATAAGAATGACATAGAACCATGATCTATCTATCTATCTATCTATCTATCTATCCACGTGTGTGTGTGTGTGTGTGTGTGTGTGTGTGTGTGTGTGTATGAAGTAGCAGAGCCTATAAGGTATAGGAAAAGTGGGTGGTATTAGGGGCTAAAGTTGAAGAGTGTTTACCTAACTAAAGATGTATGAAAGAACTTGCAAGTATGGAAGCTAGTTGAAAATATGTTGCCAGGGAGTAGTGTCACATGTCTTTAATCCAAACACTCAGGAGGCAGAGGCAGGCAAATATCTTGAATTTGATGCCAGCCTGATCTACAGAGTGACTTCCAGGACAGCCAGAACTGAACTACACAGAGAAGCCCTTTTATGAAAAGACAAAAACAATAACAACAACAAAAGAAGCAAACAAACTAAAAAACAACAACAATAAAGAGAAGATATTAAAAATCAAAGAATAAACAGAATTACCCTGTATGAATAAACAAGACTGCCCCAGAAGAAATGGATAATTAAATGAAAATTCCAGTACAAGGCATGGGGTATTTGTCTATGAATTATTTGTCTCAGATGCTTCAGAGGCATGTAAAATAATAAAGGCTATTGTTATTGATGATTGGTACAGCTAGATGGCAAATTCCTATTGTTGTAGATACCACACATTTTTGGGTGCAGGTGACAGGTAAAGCAATCTCAGTCTGACCATGAAACTCATTACAAACATGCTAACTTTTATAGGACTAGAAATTGATATGTTGATGGGGAAGAAATACACCAATGGTCTTACCCAGGGATGGACCTCTTATGCTACAGCATGGGCCTAGAAGAGAAGATGTTCTCATTAATTCAATAATGGCAAGACTTCTTGTAGGATAACCAAATGATCTTTTGATTGAATTTCAGGTCTGATTCACATGACTGTGCCTAGTACAGCAATTTACTTTTAAAACTTATTAGTTATTTGAGAATAAGAGACCATAAAACACACAGTCTTGTCATTGAGGAAGAGAAATCTAAAAGATTATGAGTGCTACAGGTGTCTTAATCAGGGTTTCTATTCCTGCACAAACATCATGACCAAGAAGCAAGTTGAGGAGGAAAGGGTTTATTCAGCTTACACTTCCAAATTGCTGTTTATCACCAAAGGTGGTCAGCACTGGAACTCAAGCAGGTCAGGATATAGGAACTGATACAGAGTCCATGGAGGGATGTTTCTTACTGGCTTGTTTCCCCTGGCTTGTTCAGCTTGCTTTCTTATAGAACCCAAGACTACCAGCCCAGGGATGGTACCACTCACAAGAGGTCCTCCCTCCTTGTTCACTAATTGAGAAAATGCCTTACGGCTGGATCTCGTGGAGGCATTTCCTCACCTGAAGCTCCTTTCTCTGTGATAACTCCAGCTTATGTCAAGTTGACACAAAACCAGCCAGTACAGCAGACATTAGATGATTGGTGGTTTGGGGGATAAACAGTCCTCATAGTTGCTGGCATTTGAAAGAAAATGCCCCCAGTTGGTGAGTCTGTTTGAGAATGTTTAGTACATATGACTCTGTTGGAGGAAATAAGTTATGAATAATGGGCTTTTAGAACCTACAGACTTGTGCTCTTTTGAGTGGTCACTGTTTTCTGCTTGTTGTTTGAGATATGACGTCTTTATCACTTTTGCTCCCATGCCTCGTGTTTGCTGCCACTTTTTCCTGCTGTGATGGTAATGGACTCTTATCATTCTGGAACTGGAAGACCAAAATAAACCTTTCTTTATTCAAGTTTATATGGTCATTGTGTTTGTCACAGTCAATAAAAGTAACTACTATAAATGTCTACAAGGAAACATTGTCATCTGGACACAGTAGGGACAGTTGTGTACATGAACTCACAATGAATGTGACAACATGCACCAGGCCTATTGAAGCCCAAACCAGACCACATGCAGGTACGTAGGGGCCAGGTGGACACAGAGTCACACTCCTAGCTGTGGGACTATTGACAATTGGTAGTTACTGGGGCTTAGATTTTAGAAGGGCATGAATGAAGGACAGTGAAATTCTGTCTTTGTTCTATTGGACAAACGACCAATTAGAAGCCTTTGTACTTTAAAAGTAGGGACTGACCAGGGGTCTCTCCTTCCATCTTTTTAGAAATCTATTGATATGCTGATTGTGTCTAGGGTATTCTGAGATTCTGGGTCAATATCCCCTTATCAGTGACTGCATACCATGTGTGTTCTTTTGTGATTGGGTTACCTCACTAAGGATGATATTTTCAAGTTCTGACCATTTGCCTAGGAATTTCGTGAATTCAAGGGGAACGCCAGGACAGAGTAATGAGAGGGGGTTGAATGGAGAAAAGAGGGAGGGAAGGGGGCTTATGGGACTTTCGGGGAGGGAGGAAACGGGAAAGGGGAAGTGATTTGGAATGTAAATTAAAAAAATAAAAAAAAAAAGTAGGGACTGAAAGGATGACTAAAAAAAAATTTAAGAGGACTCACTTGTCTTTCAAAGAACCCAAGTTCAGTTTCTAAAACTTATGTTAGGTGGATAACTGTGGCAGTTAACTCCAGCTCCAGGTGAGACAATGTCTTTGGCTTCTGTGGGCACTTTCATTCACATCATCACATGGACAGACGCACACACACAATTATAAATAATAGAAACATTAAAAAGAACTTTAGAATTTTGCATGAGCTGGGGTAGAAACACAAACAGCTCAGAAGTTAGGCTTCTCTTGAAGAGGTATCAGGTTTAATTTTAAATAGCAGCTTACAACTTCCTTTAACTGTAGTTCCAGGGGATCCTATGCCTTCTTCTCTCCTTAGGAAACTGGGCATGAATATCTACATATAAATACATTATAGCCACTCATAAAACAAACATAAAGAGATCTTTTAAAGAATAGAAGTTTGAACTGATTCCCCTGACTTTATCTCTGTAGTGGTCAGGAAACAGATGTGCTTTACTACACACAGCCTATAAGGTGGGTGAATCAAACCCAGGACTTCATGCATGTTTGACAAACACTTTCCCAACTGAGTTCTACCCCCAGCTCCATGGTATAGTTTTTATAAGCATATCTATACTAACATTGGAAAAATTAAGACATTGAAATCCCAAGTATTTGAAAAATAAAGCTGTATTTGAGACAAAACACAGCCTTGGTGTAGATGGGATGGGAAACTGTTGGAAAAAGCCAGAGCCTGGGTATCAGTTCACTCTTGGGATTGCACACCATTGTCTCTACAGACTATAATGGTTAGTGTGGAGCATGTGGTCTATGACTTTTAAGCATCATGTAAGTGTGTGAAAGGGTTGACCTGTCAGAGGGAATGATGTGTTCAAATACTTCGGTAAATAACAGGTTCTATGATGCATGTGACTAACTGAATATGTTCAGTTAAATAAATTAGATGTTCGAAATACTTTTCTTATCAAGGCTTATTGTCAATTGTATTTTGTTGTCATGGCAACCTAAAATAGAACCTGAAAGAAGAGAATTAGAGGTGAGTCAGAGAAGGCAAATATCTTCCAGTTAGCTAAATGCTGTTCATCTTAATTTCCATATATTAAGGACAGATTTTAAAGTTTCATGTCATTTTCTCCTAACAATTGTTAGATTTAGAGTGTCCAGTCACTGTTGTATTCTCTTTGAGTTATTAATTAAGTAAATCACCTCTCCAGTCTTTCTGAACCTCAAAATGTTCTTTACTTTTTCAGGTTTGACTACTTGTGGTAGATTCTGAACACTTGTACTCTTACTTCAGGAAAACATTTTTGTTATATCACCATGGCTTTTAGAGTGTGTTTTATAAAGACTTAGAATTCCACAAATGAACACCCAGGGTTCCTTCAAAGGTATGAGCATACAGCTATTCGATTTAGTCATTATTTACCCCTTTTTGGTTTCATGTCAATGTCACAGTGGAAATCAACAATAGCACTACTGAGAGAAGACAAGGCACCAGGAACAGGAGGCAGGAGGACCACATTGCATCTGCAGTTAAAATAAGAGTGAACAGGAAATTAGGACCAGATATAAAATCTCAAGGCCAGTCTCCACTGATCAACTTCCTCCCACAAGGTTTCAAATCTTGAAGGATCCACAACCACCACCATTTGGAGACCAAGTGTTTAAGCTTATAAGGCTATGGGGTACATTTTACATTCAAACCACATCATCATTGAATATTTATAGTGTGATATATACTCTTAAGCATTAGCAGTAACTTAATACTTAATGTTTATTTGCAAAATAAATATTTTACCCACCCATTCTTTATTTATGAAAATGTATCAAAGATTCTGTTTATTGTGCGTTTGCCAAATGTTCCATCTACTTACCCAGTAGGCAATAGATTGTGAGTAAACACACCCAGTAACAGTAAATAAAACAAGCTGGAGATTTATAGTACGCAGAAAGACACAAGCATAATAGACATATAACCACAGTTTTAGCAGAGTAACTTTATTGTATACTCAAGCAAATATTTGTTAAATGAGTAACAGTCACTGTATTGAGACACACTGAAGGCACAATGAGCAAGCAGAGGTGGAAGGTGGAATTAGATTCTTTGGTTAGGTAGCACTTGGCTACACACTTATCTGGAAGCACATTCACTCTCTCTGTCTCCATCTCCTCCCCCTTCCCCTCCCCCTCCCCTCCCCTCCTACTCCCCTCCCCTCCTACTCCCTTCCCCCTCCCTTCCTACTCCCCTTCCCTTCCCCCTCCCCTCCTACTCCCCTCCCCCTTCCCTCCTACTCTCCTTCCCCCTCTACTCCCCTCCCCTTCCCCCCCCTTTCTGTTTTGGTAGGGCCACCCTAAAGCTCTGGGTAAATTGAAGACTGAACCTGGGAAAAGAACCCACCATGATAACTAGAAGACAGGGTACTAATGGCCCCCTAACTATTAGAATCAGCTGTGTGGTGTCATAGTGCATGTGAGAGTCCAGGTTGGGATGACTATAGATAGTAGTGTTATTAACTAAGGTGATGAGATAGTGATGTCTACTACAATAAACTTGTTTTAACAAAAGTCTCTTTCTCTCTCTCTCTCTCTCTCTCTCTCTCTCTCTCTCTCTCTCTCTCTCTCTCTCTGTGTGTGTGTGTGTGTGTGTGTGTGTGTGTGTGTGTGTGTGTGTGTGTGTGTGTATAAAGTGATAAAGTGGAGATATCAGGACTCTTTTTCTACCACCATATTGTCTTTGATGCAGGGTCACTCAGAGAACCAGAATGATCACAGAACTTCAGCTATTCAGGCTGGCAGGCCAGCTGTATATCTCTGTGAGTCTGCAGGTCTTTGCCCCCACTCAGTGCTAGGGTCACCGGTATATGCAGACATGCCTAGCTTTTTGTATTATGGGTGCTGGAGGAATTTCAGCTCAGGGTTTTATGTTTGCACAAAAAATGTTTTTACCCACTGAGCCATCATCCCTCTCCACCCCCACCCCCCCACCTCCAAGGAGGCCTTTTACGGTCTCATTTTAATGAGGCCCCATGGAGATGAGCCCAAGGCCACAATACTTATGCTTGTTTGGTAAGAACTTGGTGTGTGTCGCTTGTTGTACCATTTAACTTCATAAATATTTAAAATCTTAAATGTTATTTCTGATATTTTAGTATGAGGTTAAATGATTTCTTCCCATTAGAAAAGTACTTGGCTAAAATATCCGTGATGATTTCTTGTCTTGTTGATAGTCTTTAAAGCTCTTACAAATCAAGGCTATTTTATTCTCTATCTCATCTTCGGAAGTAAATACGATAGCATCCATTCCTCATGCAAGTCCTTTCTTTTCTGGTACAAAGACTTTGGTGACAGCCACACACTTGGTTTTATTCTTTTCTTCACTTCTCTCCAGCTTTATTTTGAAAGGATGGATGGCACGTTTTCTGTGGATGGCAGAGTATGCAGCTCCGTGACAGTGTGCTCCTTATTAATTTCAACATTTCCACTTTGCTGAGCTGCACCATGCACATGGGCTTGGCATACGAGCTGTTTACACATTGAAGCTGGTTCTGAAAACATAGCAAACTGACAGGTGCACACCCAGAAGGACATGCAAATTGATTTTTTTGTATGAATACCTTTGTGTTTTCTCTGCAAATTCCCCCCTAACTTTGTACATCAAGCTGTGCCACTCAGTTAATTTGCTATTATGCCTAGTGTCTGAATTCTCACCTTTTCAGTGGCTTTATTGATGCGAACACACACTATTTGGAAACATCACAAATACACCATTTATGCTTTCCCAGGTCCTTAGCTTAGTTTGCACTTTTTAAAGTTTTTTTCTTATATAAAAGTCAGGATTTTCAAATATTCATCCAAGTTTGATAGTCTTTTGGTTGGCTTATCTTTCACTCAACCTGGCCCTCAGTTTAATTTCACTTTGCTGGACTTTATATTTCTCTGGCATCTTTGCAATGTGATGACTTGCTACTTAGAGGGCCACAGAAGCAGACACAGGATTTTGATTTGCTGGAAATTTGAAAATCTATTAAGACAATACTTGTTCATTATGAATTGTTATTTTCTTTTATAGGAAGAATGTGTGAGAAAGGAAGGAAATAAGAAAGGAATGAGAGCCAAAAAGAAGCAAGTGAAGAGAACAAGGTGGAGAAAGGGGTGAAAGAAATGGAAGAAAGGAATAAAAATCAGAGGCTTTCCCAACTCTGTGGATGTAGCAATGCAAAATTGGAGACTTCAGAAGTCATCTGTCCCTCCCTTTCCAGATCCTTTGTGTATGAAGCCATTGGACATACATTTCTTTCCTTTTTAGGAATTCACATTATTGATTAGATATATGGAGAATAGCTCTATAACTTTCATGACGTTTAAAAATTAACTTTACTTTTTATTAGAAACAAGGACTATACTCATTTAGAAAATTAGTGCAGACATCATACACCATTCTGGCAGAGTACAGTGCTTGAAATTAGAAGTTTGTAAAATAGAGTAGCAGCATTTCAAAGCAGAACACCAGGTAGTTGGGAACCACAACATTTCTTCTCATTCTCATTTCACCTCTTTCTCTCTTTTAAAGTCAAAGCCAACCAGGTTAAAGACATTTGGAGAAGATAGCATCTAAAAAATTAGGGTCATATTTCTGTCAGCGAAGTAGTAATCTGGTAACATTTTTCCTTCCTCTCAACCTCTCGCTCTGTGTCTCTCTCTCTGTCTCTGCCTCTCTGTCTCTCTCTCTCTACCCCCATGTGTGTGTGTTAATTTATTACTACATTTTTATAATAGCTTTCAAACACTACACAGTTCACCCTCAGAATAATCCAAATACAACTGGTTCTATGGGGTTCCTGTTTATCTACACTATTTAAACTATAACATTAAGAATTTTTTATTTATTTGTATCCTTACACTAGATTGTTATATATTTTACAACTATATGGAACTATATGTTTTCTGTTTTTTGAAAGTTCCAGGAAATTATAAAGTCACAGCAGGTGTTGTTACTTATACAATATGAAGTCAATCAAAATTCGAGCCTGGAAACAGAGAGACTCAAATACCCGACCCCTATGGTAGGAGCTAGCTATAGTTGATAGCTGCTGAGGGAAGGAAGTCCCTTTCCTTTGGGAATGTGGCAACTGGGAGGTTGGTTATGCCCCAGTGGATGGCTTCATAACAATATATAGGTGGAACTGACTGGATTGAGAGCATTATTAATATCAAAATGTATTAAAAACAGGGAACACGTTTGGACGTGAGATGCAGAAATGTACACTAGAGCATGTTGGAGGGGGACACTGGTGTGATGGAGATGATCATCATGAAGGCATTTGTCAGTTATGTACCTAATAAAGTTAGACAGCTAAGGCAGAGGTAATGATTATACTAATATAAATTAAAATTAGATTGGGTAAGTAAGAAAAATTTAGAGTAGAAACATTTACTCATTCTAGATTCATAACAATGTCATTCACTTTAATTATCTTTGCTTATCTTGTAGCTGTCTTAAATGGTTGAGAACTTGATGCATGAATATTGATCATATTCAACCCATCCCTCCTGTTAACTCCTCCCAGACCAACTCCCACCTTCCAACCACACTAAACTTTATGTATTCCTTTTATTTTAATAAATCATTGTATCTAATTTGCCCCTAAATATACGTGGGTGTGGAGTGATCCATTTGGGCATGGCTGATCTACCAGGAGCTACTAACAATTATTTAATTAAAATTGACTTTAATTGAAAATGATCTGTTCTTTGGATCTGATGCAAAATGTTCCAGTGGTAGAGATCCGTATTTGAACAGATTTAATGATGAGTAAACTTAAAGCAATAAAAAAACATCCTTTTCCTGCATATGTAATTCTTCATTACACTTATTTACCTTACTATGAACACCTGAGCTCTTCTAGATAGCCCTACAAAAATATTTCTGGAATTTCAAGAGTGACACTGGCTCCAACTTGAGGTAGTTCATGAATTCAACAGACCAGAGACCCTTTGAAATAAACAAGTACATCTTGGGGGAGTGTGACTACCTGTTCATCCCATGTTTGAGCCAGTTACTGACTTGCCTGCAGAAATTCTAACTTGCCATCTGCATCCCAAGTTCATGACTTACTTCTCTCTTCATTCACTTTCCATGTACATTCTTCAATGAGCAGCTCCTTTGTGTACCCATTTGTTCATCTGAAGATAGCCCGAAATCCAGATATTTGTTTACAATCAGTGGCTTTTGTGTAGGACAACTCTACACAGCCACTTGATAATCAGACACAGCAGAGTTCATTCATGTATGCCCCAGATAAGAAAGATGACCATCATCATCTCCAAGAAAGATCTATAATTTTATATTGATATAGTTGTGATTTATCAAACCCAATATTATCTAGTTAATTAATTTTATTACACTTTTTTCTGTATTTTTTTTATTTACATTCTGAATGATTTCCCCTTTCCTGCTTCCTCCCTCCCCGAAAGTCCCATAAGCCCTCTTCCCTCCCCCTGTTCCCCATTCAAACCCCTCTCGCTTCTCTGTCTGGTATTCCCCTACATCCAGTCTTTCCAGAAACAGGGGTCTCTCCTTCCATCTTCTTGGAAATCTATTGATATGTGAATTGTGTCTTGGGTATTCCGAGTTTCTGGGTTAATATCCTCTTATCAGTGACTGCATACCATGTGTGTTCTTTTGTGATTGGGTTACCTCACTAAGGATGATATTTTCCAGTTCTGACCATTTGCCTAGGAATTTCATGAATTCATTGTTTTTAATTGCAGAGTAATATTCCATTGTGTAAATATACCACATCTTCTGAATCCATTCCTCCATTGAGGGACATCTGGGTTCTTTCCAACTTCTGGCTATTATAAATAAGGCTGCTATGAATATAGTGGAGCATGTGTCCTTATTGCATGCAGGGAAAGCATCTGGGTATATGCCCAGGAGTGGTATAACAGGATCCTCTGGGAGTGTCTTGCCCAGTTTTCTAAGGAACAGCCAGACTGCTTTCCAGAGTGGTTGTACCAGCTTGCTATTCCACCAGCAGGGGAGGAGTGTTCCTCTTTCTCCACATCTTCGCCAACAACTGCTGTCTCCTGTGTTTTTGATTTTAGCCATTCTGACTGGTGTGAGGTGGAATCTTAGGGTTGTTTTGATTTGTATTTCCCTAATGACTAAGGATGTTGAACATTTCTTTAGGTGCTTCTCAGCCATTCGATATTCTTCAGGTGAGAACTCTTTGTTTAGTTCTGTACCCCATTTTTTAATAGGGTTATTTGGCTCTCTGGAGTCTAACTTCTTGAGTTCTTTGTATATATTGGATATTAGCCCTCTGTCAGATGTAGGGTTGGTATTTCCCAGTTTGTTGGCTGCCGCTTTGTCCTTTTGACACTGTCCTTTGCCTTACAGAAACTGTAATTTAATGAGGTCCCATTTGTCAATTCTTGACCTTAGAGCATAAGTTATTGGTGTTCTGCTCAGGAAATTTTCCCCTGTGCCCATATGTTCAAGGTTCTTCCCTAGTTTCCTTTCTATTACACTTTTATAGGCTTACATTTTTCAAAGCCAACTGTTTTTAGGATTCTTAAATGTTTCAACCTCCCTTCTAGCCCACTGACCAAAGATGGCTAATGGGACAATGGTGATGTCGACCTGTTTAGAAGTAATTCTTTGGGGTGATTCCAATCTTCCTTGTCAGGATATCAGCAGTTCAGTCCAATAGCAAACACCAAGCACAAATCGGTAGCAGTGACTTGATCCAACAGAGAGTACAAGGTACCACCAAAACAGCGTGAGTCAGAGGAAGTGACAAGAATCAGCCAGAATGCCAGGAGAAATTTTTTGGCACATTTCTTTCTATGAAGTGAAGAGCAGCAAAGAAGAGAGGCCAGTAAAGTGTTACAAAGCATAGCAATGTCGCATCATCCTTTTATTGTCTGTGGGATTCTACTTATACCCTTTCCAAACATCATTCGTCCACTCCAGCAAAACATCATAGGTCCATTCACATGTCTGCTTTAGCAAAATATCCTCTCACAACACAGCATCCAGAAAAACATCATACGACACATCCAAAAGAAGCCAGGAATTTCTACTTCACACTTTACTTAATAATACCGTATGAGTCTTTTAAACTGCTGGAACACTGTGAGGTAATTTGGCGGGTACTCTTTTGGAGACTACCTTTTTTATTTTAGAATTTCAAGAGAAAGATACATTTTAGCTGTTGGATCAGTGTTGGACTCTTCACTTTACTGTTCTCATGGTATGATTTGAAAAGAGATTTAAGTGCAGTGTTAGCATGTATTAATTGCACGCAAAATAATGGACTTAATTCTGAGGAATTCATACCTGCATGCAGTGCGATCATGTTTGCCCCTTTGCTCTTGTCTCCTCCTCTTTCTAGGTGATCTCTCTCCTGCAGTCCCCTTCTGCTTTCACGTCACTGATTTCTAGATCTTGTCATCTCGTCTCTTTTGATTGTTAATCACACCTTGCTTTCAGCTTACCTGAGCCCAGCTCCTCATACTCGCAAACAATTCCTCCTATACTCTTCCTCTCATTTGCCCTCAAAGAATCCCTTAACCTCATCACTACTCCAAACCTGGGACTTCCAAGTCAAGTTTTGTTTGGGTAATTTTGAGTTAAACTCTGTATGCCACAACATTTTCATTTATCTTAGTCTTCCTTATGTATGACTACAGAGAAGTACATGAGCATCATTTGTTAACAAATTTATTTTAAACATTTTTTGCTTTCCATTAATTTCCATTAATTGCAACATCTCTGCTGCCAGTTTTTTTTTTATTTATTTATTTATTTATTTATTTATTTATTTATTTATTCTGAAACAGGTTCTCCCTGTGTTGCCTAGGCTGACCTAAAACTTATGGGAATCCCCTGCCTTATCCTTTCAGAGTTTTGGAATTATTAGCAAGAGCTACCATACTCATCTATGGAACAATTACTTTGTTGTTAATTTATTTTTTTAGTTATATATTTGATATCTACAACAGTGTTTAAATTTAAATACATTTTGCTCATATTCTTCCTGTCACCAAGTCCTTCCAGGTTCTCCCCTCTCCTTACCCACTCAATTTTAAGTTCTTTCTAAAAACAAAAAACAAAAAAACCCCAAAACCTAATACAATGACACCCACCCCCAAGCCAAAAAACAAAATAAAATACACCAAAAGTGAAAAAAAACCCCACCAAACTATAAAGAAATTTATAAAAACCAACTGTGGAGTCCATCTTATGTTGGTCACTACTCTTGAACATGAGTTCTGTCCTGGACTGGTTGATGTACCCTGTGTCGTTCTATTAGAGAAACTGATCTACAATCAGTCATAAATGACAGCTTAGCTTTAGTGAAAGGACACTTCAACTCTAGTGAGTAGGTTTCCATTCATTCCTTAGAGATGATTATAGTATATGTTCACTTACATATGGATATTAGCTGTGAAGTTAGTGATAACCAAGCTACAATCCAGAGAACCACAGTGGGTAGTTAGAGACTGAGGGATTAGGGGGACCAGCTATATCTCATTAGGGAAGGGAAAGAGAATAGATAGCTATGGAGAGGTGGGGGTGACTGGAATAGAAGGCTCTGGAGGAGAGAGGAAGAAAAGATGGGGTTGTGGGAAAGACTTCAAGGAACAGCTAAAATTAAGGAACATTTGAGGGGTAGTATGGAAACCTAATACAGCAGCAAATTCATATATATACGTATATACATGTATACAAATATATATACATGTATAAAGGCAATCTAAATGAAATTGGAATAATACTTTAATTAAAATTTGATGAAGAATTTTGATATATATTGTCTATTGTATTATATAGATTATATAATATAACAAGTATATGTCATCTATATGAGAAAATTCTTATAGTGCTCTTTATAGAAAATACCCACTTTTTTGTTCTATATTTAAGACCCAAGCCAGGCTCCGAGAAGTTAGTGATAAGCCACCTAGATGTTTTTAGTCGTAGAGAAAGAAAGAAACAAACAAAATGCTGATTTTGTCTGCCAATCCCTTTTCAAATGCCAAATCACAAACGAGAAAGAATACAAAACTGTATTTCCCTTAATACCTTAATATGTTAGCTACTAGGAACACTGCTGGGCCAACAATAAGTCAATGGCTGACTCCATTGCGTTGGTATAGTTCTTTCATGAAAGACAAAAGTCTACGAAACCCTACTAAGGGTGTAGGTATTGCTGTCATTTGGATTTGACCAAGTACTAAAAGTATAGTTCTCCTTTCCACCAGTGGTGATTTCAAGTGCATTATGTCTTAAGTGTCAGAAATATAGCTAAGAGAAGTCTCGTGTTCATGATACAATTTGCTGGGTTTTCTTCCCAAAGAAGGATCATTTCATAAGAGTCCTGGGTGGCATGATAGATGAAATTTCACCTAGATAACTTTCCACAGGCATTAATAAAAACCATAGTCATCAGCCAACGAGGATGACCACAAATATAACTTCAACTTAATTCTTACTTCTTCCATGGAGTGTGATACATCATTTACCCTTTGTCTATACCTTGCTTTATACTATGGTTGTTGTAATCTTTTCCTCTCTCCACACTGAATCGTGAGCCCATGTCAGACACCTTTCTGACCAAAGCTACAGACAAGATTCTCACTGGCATGATTTCAGGGCCACACTACAAACCCAGGACCTAGGGGCTCTTTACATTTCCTATCTCTTATTCCAAATCTCAATAGCATCTTCCCTTCGAGGACATGAACTAGTGGTAAAGATAATAGACCCTTTACCAAATCCAAATTTATCAATTGCCCACAGCCCTACAGTAGGATAGTTCATTCACAGTCAATAAAAAGAACAAAAAAGTGTATATAGATCTCTATATCTTTATCTATCATCATATATCATCACATATCATATATATATCTCCATTATATATCATATATATATCCATCATATATCATATATATATATCCATCACACACACATATGTATATATATAATATGTACATACACACACAGAGACACATAGACACACACACACACAGATATATATATATGTATATATATATAAATTCTACTTTCTTTTCTTTCTTTTATTTTTTTGGTTTTTTGAGACAGGGTTTCTCTGTATAGCCCTGGCTGTCCTGGAACTCACTCTGTAGACCAGGCTGGCCTCGAACTCAGAAATCCACCTGCCTCTGCCTCCCAGGTGCTGGGATTAAAGGTGTGCACCACCACTGCCCGGCTTGAATTCTACTTTCATTAGTAAAGTGTATTTCATAGCTAAGAATCTCCCAGTTGCTGAAATACCTGATTCTGTGAGACTGGTTCATACTGCCCTTTTTCCAAGAAAATGATCCATCAGACAGTGTCCTCATTTCATATGAAAACCAAAGACAGACCTTGGAGGAAAATGTGCTGCCCATTAAAACATAAAAAGATCCTAATTTACAAATCTTGGTGCATTTAAGCAATATAATGGGGGCTGAGGAAATGGCTCAGCAGTTAAAGCACTTGGCACTTAAACGACAAGAGTTAGGATTCCCAGACCCAAAACCCACACAAATGCTGTGTGGGTGTGGTGTACCTCCATTAATCTAGCCACTGAAGACTAAGATAGGGATCCTTAAGCAATCCGGCTAAGGAGATAGGTCTTATGGGACATAAGATCTGGGTTTCAATGTGAGACTCACCCATCAATGAATAAGGTAGAAGGAAGGGAGATTCCTGATAGTACCTCTGGGCTTCAACACACACACACAAACACACACATACACACACACGCACACATACAATCACATATACTCATGCACACACAAACAGGCACACATACACACACATAGGCACACACAGACACACATATACACACACACCACTCACACACAATCACATACTTGTATAAATAAAAAATGAATCTATAACAAATAAATTATAAATTATAATGAAAAGCAACATAACAAAAAATTTCCAGTTTTTCAGAATCTGTTTTGAAGAACATTTTCAGATTTCCTATCGTGGACTATGTATAAACTCTCATTATGAGAACCCTCACAAACTTCTCTGGACTCCATAAAAAAATGGTAAGCCAGTCATTGGACTGTTATAGTAGAGTGGGTTTGGTTTGGAATGGTACATATTCCTTAAAGTGAGACTAACTTTTAATGGAATCCATAGACCACTGATGGATAAGTTCAAAGAAATATACTCATTTTGCATTCGTGAAGTTCTCAACAATTCAGAATATTTATTTTGCTTTGATTTTTCCCCTCTTGGAGTTGCAAACACTGAGATTGAAATTAGTCGAGGGAAATCTGGGTTCCAAGAGTTTTTCAATTTGCTCCTGTGGCAATTTAGTCAAGCAACCTGCTTGGAAATAATCTATTTGCAGAACCTAGGTGGGGAGAAAGCTGCCACATTATATAATTCACTGAGCAGGTTTTGGCTTCCACTCTGCCAATCCATCTTAAATAGTGGCTAGTGCCCTGCATCTCACCATACATATGATCAAGCAATTTAGCAGAAAAAGAGAAAGGCCCTGAAACTTGGCATCCTCGTGGACATTTATCTCTGAGAAAACCAAATGGAGCCAACTTTTGCCCGAGTTTAATAGCAAAGCTGTCACATTTTACACAAATGAGTATTGAAGTCTGTTGGCAAATGGGAAGGGGGTGGGGTTCGGGAGTGGAGGAGGAGGGACTGCTGACTGGACTCTTTTCAAAGTGGCTCTAGTTTTTAGGGGAGTGGCCAGATGCTCCGCTTGGCAGGAGGAACGAAGTAGTTAAAATGATTACTAGCTAGGGGTTGGAACCCCAGGCTCTGGGCATATATAAGAGTGTGCAGCCAGCTCAGAGCGGCCGTTGCTGTTACTGCTTCTGCTTCTGCTGTTGCTGCTGTTGAAGCCAGGACCAGGGCGCGTCAGCTCAGTCCCTTAGAGCACAGAGACCTGAGAAGGAAGGGAAGGCGGCTGCTTAGGTTTGCGCTAGAGCTCCTGTTTCACCTTTCCAACAGATACAGACACCGGAACTCTTAACACTGCCCCCTGCTCCCAGACACACGCCCAAGGTGTCCCTGCACTCCAGCCCAGTGCCGCGCGGGGCAGCCTGGTAGCAGGTCCTCACTAAAGGCGATGCTTACAGGGATCCTAGCTCCTGCGCTGGGAAGGAGGAAGTAAAACCCAGCAGGAAAGCAAGGAAACTGCCGGTTAAAGCCACCGGCGGTGGCCGTGCTGCCAGAGGACCTGGCCTTTCCTCTACTGGACACCTGCTGCAGAAGCCTCGCCACGATGATCCGCATTACCTCGCTATTGCTTGGAGCTGCGCTGCTCTGCGCCCAGGGAGCCTTTGCCCGAAGGGTGGTCAGCGGTGAGTCAGGGCAGGGGTATGGTCCGCGCAGCAGAAAACAAGTGACTTGGGCTTCTGGGGCGATATGGGGTACTCTGCACTACGGAGGGGACTCCTCATAGAGTTGGAAAACTATACTTAGTAGGGCTTCCAGAGGAACCCTTGAAAACGTATTCTTTCCTTTCAGCTTCTCCCCTCATAACAGAAAAGTTTCCGGGTTTTTTGTTTGTTTGTTTGTTTGTTTGTTTTTGTTTTGTTTTGGTTTTTTTGGAGCGCCCTCTTCTATAGGTTCTGAGTAAGCTTAAGCTAAATATGGAGCAGCTAGGTCTCTTCAGGACAAGAGTCTCTACTTTCTTTGGAAGACTGTGAGTGGAATAAAGGCAGACAGGACTAGGGCACCTGTGAGGGGTGTGGTAGAGCCAGGCAGACAGCTTGGTCACTAAGGAGCTGCGGCATGAACGCCACCTTCTGTTGGTCTGGCTCTAGTCCAGCCAGGGCGCTCACAAGGATGGTTTCTGAGACCAGCCCAGTCCAGATGCCTGAGTTTGCAGCCTTTGTTCTCAGGAGGACTGACAAAGAACAGGGGAGAGCTACTGCCCCGTCGCCTTCGCTTTTGTACTTAATTCCAAATTAGAACAGTCAAGAAACACCCTTTGGAGTTGGGTGGAGGTCTGGTTTGAGGTGTTTCATGGTGATGAATTTGGATTTGTGCAAACAACAGGTGTACAATGAAGTCTCTCAAACCAGTGTAAGGTCAAAATTGCCAAACTTCCTTGCTTTGTCTCTGATTCCTCACTCCCCCCCCCCGCCCCGTTCATTGTCTAGTCATTGATCAATTCACACAGTATCCACCTTCTCTTAGTTTGGGAAAAGTCAATGTCTGAGGCAACTGTGAACAGCACCACACAGGGCCGCTGAACAGTCACCCATAGAGAAAGCTCTATGCTATGCTCATCAAACTGTTGGAATGAGTTGTTGAATGTTGCTTCTACCTTACAAGGCCAACGTGATCCTCTGAAAGGTTATCTGTCTGTACAAAAGGTGTCACCGATAAAGAAGTGGATGCAAATGACAGTAACTTAATGAAATCAGAAAACAGACCCTTAGGATCTAGCATATTGAGCTTGCCTCTCACTTTCTCCTTACCACTTCATGTATTTGCACTCAGTCAGATACAATTCTTAAATGTGCAGGTAACCAGTCAGCCTCCGATAGCTTTTTACAGGCTGTTCAGAGCCTAGGAGCTTAAGTCCTCTTCCTTCCTAATTTAGCAGAAGATAATGAAATACATGGAGATCTATCTGGTGGAACAAACTATTTATTTCACTACCTTTGTTTATGAGATTTTTATGCAAATAAATGGATAGCAAAAATTATGCTTTGAACATATGATATTATAAGAAACAAATAGAAGCATTTAACTAACTTAAATAATGTTCCGTTGTTGTCTTCCTGTTTATATACCTTAGCGTTCTAGGGGATGGAGAGATATCCAGAGTAGAGAATAGAACTCACATACTTTGTTGATGAAAAGTTTAATTTTCAATATAGTTCTACACAAATTATTCCAAACTTTTTTTTGGCAACTCATAGGCATCTTGAAGGTGACATCTGGAAAATTTCTAAGTAACTGAGCATGATTTATTTGATTTAGTATAAATGATGATGTTGACTTGAGATTAAAACAATTACTTAGATATGTTTTTCTTATGGATAATTCGATTTTCTTCACATTGAAATTTATCCATCTGTAAACTAATCTCTGAATCATAAGATTTGATCAATTCTAGCTCTTATTGGCTGAGCAGAGAGCAATCTAAAATCTGTTATTTTTGAAGCAATATTTCCTAACGTGTCCACTCTCCGCCTGTTGATATTTGTTTGGAATGGTGTAGCAACCATTTTATGCCACTAGGGACTGGTTACCCAGTCTGAAGAGAATTGAGACAGCTTTTTTACTTTCCACTCTTTGGAACATGCTTAGAACACATGGAAAAGAATTTCTACATATTAAATTTCAGGACAAATATGTATTATTCCTGTGCAATATCAAATAATCATGTACCCACATGACCTCAAAAGCCTGACACTGACAAACTAAATCTCTGGATATGATTTTCATGTTTCAAAACATCCAAAAAGATACATTATAATCCTTTAAACACACCATTTTAAGGATAAAATATTTTAGGGATAAATACATTTCAAGCAGCTTCACTCTCAGCTGATCTACAAAAGATTTAATAGTCTCTGATGTAATAAGACAGTACACAGACACGCATAGAGGACTCTGATGATAACAATCTGTATATTTACTGAATTTATGGTTCATGGGAAACTACTCTGAGAATTTGAATTGTATGGTGATTTCTTATTCCACGCAGATGGGTGGAGAACATCTGTTGCATCTATTTAAATACTCAGTTTGGAAAGTCACTAGCTGCTGATGACATTTTTCTTATGACAGCCTTTTAAGACTTTTCCTTATGGTATAATACGAAAAAGGGGGGGTTAAAATTTGAGGTCTCTAGTCTGGGAGACTATGTTAGAAGCAAGTGACATTTTCAAAACATTTGTAATAGTTTAACGAACTTTTTGTGTCTTTTTTAGAGTCCAGAGCACTGGTCTTCAGTACCCTCATACTGTGATGGGGCATTAACCATATTTCAGGCATCCCTTAAATTTCTTGAGAATGCTCTTACACACACAATTGAGACACATTTAATATTAAAGGCTGAGTGAAAAGAGACTGTTAGAAACAAGGGTTTTAGGCCTGCTACTGACTTCAGCAATTCATGCTCTTCATAGAATCAGACATAATTTTTAAATGTACAATTTAACCAGTCACTCTCCACTAACTTTTTTCAGCCTACAACTTTAAGTCATTCTCCTCCATAATCTCACAGAGAATAAAGAACTTACTATTCACTATAGAGAGATCTAGCTAGTGGAACCAATTATGTGCAGGCCTCTCCCTCTTCCTCTCCCTCCTCTTCCCTCTCCCCTTCCCCCCTTCTCTCTCTCTCTCTCTGTCTCTCTGTCTCTCTCTCTCTCTCTCTCTCTCCATCATGAAGAGACTATAGAATGTTGCATACGTGATGAGCAGTAAGTAGTTTTAAAAAGTACTTTAATAGTAAGGAATATATAAATGAAATTACAGAGCATATTCAAGCTCACAGAATAATTCCATGACATCATCAAAGTAGAAAATGATGACACTGCAACTTGCAAAGATGCAATTACTTTAAGTATCTCTTGGGCAAGAAGGGAACAAATTAATCTTATTACTAGACATTTAATAAACTACCCATTTATCATAGGCATTAGTCCTTACTGGCTGTTCATCACTATCTTATAGTGGCTATATCTACACATTAATGCTAGAAAAGCATCTATAATTTTAAAAAAGAATTCTAAAAGGGAATGTCCAGCTGATGCTTCATTAGTTATTATTTAAACTTTCTTCTGTGTTAGATCTTCAATTCATATACATGTACAATCATTTAGACAACTGTAAGGTAAAGTTTTTAAAATCTATTTGAATGTATACCACAATAATCTGACTACAGTGACCAGTTTTGTATTTAATACAACATTCAATTTAGGCCTTAATTGTCCTATTGATAAAATAAAATGAAGTAAAATAAAATAAAATAAAAATGACATCATATATATGTGATGTCTCATCTGATATATATATATATATATATATATATATATATATATGGAGAGAGAGAGAGAGAGAGAGAGATTTGTCCTCAAATTAATTTTGATCTAATTCAGCATAAAAAATTCACACTCAGAAAATTCCCAAAGCACAATTCTGTGCTTATACCAACAATCAATAACTCACCAATGTCTATATTAGATCAATGTATCTAACACAGAAGACATACATGGCATGCAACTCTATTAATAAAGTGTCTTAACCGTCTATTGCTTCAGACATATGTAGAGAAGCAAAGACCCAGAGCTCCCAGGGACTAAACCACCAACCAAAGAGTACACATGGAGGGGACCATGGCTCCAGCTGCATATGTAGCAGGGGCCTTGTTGGGCATCAGTGGGAGGGGAGGCCCTTGATCCTGTGAAGCCTCGATGCTCCGGTATAGGTCAATGCTAGGGTAGTGAGGCAGGAGTGGGTGGGTAGGTGGGTGAGCTTCCTCATAGAAGGAGGGGGAGGGGGGATGGGATAGGGGGTTTGCAGAGGGGAAACCCAGAAAGGGAATAACATTTGAAATGTAAATAAATAAAACATCCAATAAAAAAGAAAGGAAGAAGATGAGTAACAGAAAGTCAGCTTGGTTCCAAACCTGAGTTTGCAATTATAAGCTGTGTGAATGTGGACAAGTCATTGAACTCTCTCTCCCTTCCTTATTTTAGAGATGGGATGAGAAAATCATCCCATTACACAGTGGCTGGGGAGCAAGCTAGTAAGCAACATTCCTCCACTGCCTCTGTTAATCTCCTGCCTGGTGTTTCTTCCTTAACCTCGCTGTAAGATAGACTGTAAACTATAAGCTGAAATAAACCCTTTCCTTCAAAAAAAAAAAAAGGAAGATTGAAAGCCTTTTAATACAATCTGTGTCTTGTGAATGTGGAGAGGGTAGGAGGAAGGGCTTATCATGGTAAGCCCTGTGTCTAGAGTTGAGCTTTCTAGGGGCAAAGGCTACTTCTCTAGTTGAATAATAGTTTATCAGAAGGACCTCTTAGATGTGTCTCAACAGATTTAATTTTCCTACTTCCTCTAAAGGTGAAAATTGTATTGGAAGTGATGTCTCATATTTCAAATTATTAATGAATCTCAGACAATTATTACATTTTCAGACAATTATTATCATTAGTTCAGTGAAACATATAGCCTGTTAGTATTTAAAGTAACAAAAACAATCACGAAAGTTTTGCTCATTCCAACTTCCTTCGGTTCTGTTGGATGCAAAGTACTACCTTTTGAGTGGTTTCGTGAACTCTGAAGTCATGTTATTATACGGGTTTCTATTCATAATCTTTATATTTATTTCAAATATCAGGATTTAAAATATGAGACCACTCTCTCCTCAGAAATCCTGCTGTGTCTTGGGGGGGGGGAATAAATAAGAAAAGCTGCTGCTACCACCATCCCTGAAGTGACCCGAGATGGCATATTTGATTTTCTTAGTGCCCAGAGAATAGATTCCAGCTGCAGTGAATTCTGCAATTAAGTGAATCATAAAATTCATCTTTCATAGATAATTTAATTTTAGTAAATCTGTCTTAACTTCAAACAAAAATTAAGAAATTGGTATACTCTTGTGAACTGCAACACAGAACACTTGGAATAAATGGGATTTTAGTTCAAGATAATTGGGTTTATTCTCAGAGGTCATGCAACATGGTATTGCAGTGCCACCATGTGTTTTGGTATGTTTTGAGGGGGGATAGGGAAGAATTATAAAAAAGATCAGCTTCTTGAATTCTAGTTGAATATCTAGTTTAGCCAGTGTCTAACTTAGGTGAGAATGACCATGTTGTCCCTTTTTTATATTTTCAGTTTTTTAAAAAATTTGTTAAAAATATCCATTTTTAAAATTAAGTGGATCATAATTGAAGAAAAGAAATTTATATTATGTCATCTATGTTTTGAACAACATGATCTGTATGTAATGCTTAACTAATGTTGGTTACATCTTATTATAGTAAGAGGGATGAGGAAATATTTGACAGCCTCACAGCTGCAGAACATTCTACAATACGTATTTTAAATAGTGTAAAACCAAGTTAGTGTTTCTATTCAAGAAGAAACGGATTGTCATAACTTTGTAAATTTACCCCTGCTTTCTTATAATTGCTAAAACCCATTTTCAAGTTTTGCTAACTTTTGTAATTTTTCATAAGTATGAGAACAAAAATAGCTATTTATGGAAATGACAACAGAATATTAGTTGTGACAATGATAGAGATGTTAAATAGTCATTACTAGGAATTATCTGTAAATAAAAGTACATATTTATGTTTGTGGTCAGTGTGTGTTTTTGTATGTACAAATCTAATATGGGTAAATTTTTCTCTATATAATTCTATGCAAATTTACTTGATAAAATCAAAATATTTAAGTAATTCTTAAATGCAGAGATTATTTAGTTCTAGGTACATATTCAGAACATTTTCATAAAAGTACACAAAACTCTCTTGGATGTCTGTTTTTAATCGGTGTTTCTGGAATCCAGAGTGGAAAGTCTTTGTATATAACCCAAGAAATTAAGGTGATTTTCAACTAGAGATGCTGAATTGAGACTTCTGGAGAGTGAGATAGTATGAATATAACCTTAGTGTAGCATAAACCACTGTGTGACTTACGGAAAATTTACCCCTCCCATTAACTATTTCTGGAGGATTTTATTTGAATATGATATTTAAATCTAAATGTCAGGAAAATATCTCATGTAAGCAGCCGGGGTGAGAAAGAAGGCTATCGACATTGTTCTCTAGGAAGGCGGGCTTTTCCAGGAGTGGGAAAGTGACATCAGAGTATCTTCCCCAGCAGAACTTGTCTGGGAATTAGGGCAGCATTTGTTTCCCAGCTGTTCGAGTTCCACTGTGATAGCAGCCAAATGGAATCAGCTGAAGTCCACAACTCCAGCTTCTGCTCATTTTGCTACAACTTGGACCAAATGTGCAGAGTAAGGGAGAAATCAGTAGTAAAGTAGAATTATATGTAAAGGCATTCAGCCAGTCAGCATTAACTGATTCTACATAAGCCATAATAATTGTTCAGTACGTCCATAATTTCCATGAAACTGCCTTGCTCTCCTGACCTAATAGGGGCTTTTTAGTTCAAACATGAAGACTCAGCTGGTAGTTAGCCAAGGTCCTGTGGGTTAACATGTCCGTTCCCGCTGATAAAAGGCTTCTATCTTGACCCCTCCAGGAGCCCTCTTTTGTGCTGCCACCATCATCTCTGTTTTTCATTTACTGAGAACATGA
Source organism: Tokudaia tokunoshimensis (assembly GCA_036184795.1). NCBI lineage: Eukaryota > Metazoa > Chordata > Mammalia > Rodentia > Muridae > Tokudaia > Tokudaia tokunoshimensis. The sequence goes on from BTHU01000015.1 coordinate 65,856,994, forward strand.
ACCACTCCATCTATAGGGAAAAATTGCCTGGCTTAGAGTGACAAGCCTGGCAATATATCCAGGACCCATCTAGCATTAGCTGTGGATTTTTTAAGACGCAATTCTTTTTTTTATTGGTTACGTTATTTATTTACATTTCAAATGTTATCCCTCTTCCCAGTTTCTCCTCTGCAGACCCCCTATCCCATTCCCCCCTCCCTCTGCTTCTATGAGGGAGCTTCCCCGCCTACCCACTCACCCACTCCTGCCTCACTGCCCTAGCATTCCCCTATGTTGGGGCATTGAGCCAACACAGGACCAAGGGCCTCTCCTCCTGTTGTTGCCTGACAAGGCCATCCTCTGCTACATACGCGGGTGGAGCCATGGGTCCCTCCATGTGTACTTTTTTTGGTTGGTGGTAAAACACAATTCTTCATCTGGGCATCATTAGTCACTTTATTCACAATGTAACATAATAGTATTAGATATTTCTGCATCATACTTAGAGCCCTCCTACGCATCCTATTATAAGTATTACCTTAATTTTGTGAAAGAGTAAATGTCTATTACATTTTATGTCTTTGCCATGAACAAACCAGGGATGAACTTATATTTTAATATATCAAAGATAACAAGTGGTGAATTTTAGTATATAAATCATATCAAGGTAGTCTCTTAAGGAACCCTAGTTTTGTTACATAAAACATCCTGCTATTCTGTTTCTCTTTCCCTTGAGAGCTTGCAAAGTAATCTTAAATAAAAGGCAGTATTTAAAAATGCTTGAGTGAGATGCAAGGCTAAATGTCTTAGAGGTGAAAATTTTGAACTTGAACACTCAGGGGAATGTAGCTAAGATAATTTTGGAAACTTAGAAATATGTAAAGGATGTACTAGATGAAAACAGGGTGAGAGCTTGCTTCTTAAACACAATAATAAAAATATAGGCTTGTAAAAATCATTGGCATTGCATAAGGACAACTATTTTAAACAATGTAATCATCACAAAACTTAATAATAAGAATAACTTTTCAAAATTATTCATGATTTATAATAGAAATAACCATTGGTATTTCCATTGTCTCCTGCCAATGAGTATTTACTTCAGACTTATTTGCCACACTAAAATCTTTAAGCTCATTTTCCATGGCAAGTTTTACAGCTATGTAAATTTTATTAAATTTAAAGTTAGTTTAACTTGTATATTAATTTGTTTGCACTTTTCCATGAGCAGCTCCTGAGTTCACATTCCTGTTAGCTGGCTTATTTGCATTGCTAAATAACTATTTTATGTTTTCTTCCTTTGTCAAGATCCTGAATGCTTATCTCTTAAATACTGTTGTGGGGATAATGGTCTTCTGCCAGTTTCTGCTTACCCCAGCCTTGAGTGTCATTCCCTATCACAAATTGAAGTTTTAGGGGCTGGGGTATTGCTTCAATGTTGGTGTGATATAATTGCTCAACAATTAGGAGTAAAAAATGGTAAATGCTTCATTTATCCCAGTATTTAAGCATTGTCCCCCATCCTGCACGTGACAACTTTTCATACATACTACAAAATTAAATAGACAGGATAAGAGAATGCCAAACATTTTACCTGGGTCCTGGGAATAAAACCTCAAGTTTTCATGATTGGACAGCAAACATTCTACTCATAAAGCATTTCCCAAATCCTATTACTTTTATAAATTGAAAATAATAGAAAGGTAAAATCTTCTCCTTGTATTGAATGAGAAACCACTCTTAAATATTTTTGTCAGTTCTTTGAGAATGTTACACAGGATAATTTTTATCATAATCAGCCCATTCTCCTTAATTCCTTTCAGATTTTCTACCCTACCCCTTCCCAACTTCATGCCTTCTTTTTAAAATTCATAACTAATCAACTCTAATATGTGCTGTCCAAATACTTCTTGGTGTGGGACCATCCATTCAAAAAATTAAAGAGAACTGACTCTCTTCCCAAGAAAGTATCAGTTATCCATAGTTTCTTAAAGGTGGGGCTTCATGAAACTCTCCCCACTCCATAGTAAAATGCTGACTGACTTTATTCTGAGCAGGACTTGTACAGGCAATTACAACTGTTTTGGGTTCCTGAGTCTAGTGGTCCTGTCATGTCTATAAAAACAGTTTTGACCTCATTCTTCCTAACCTTTGGCTCTTACACTCTTTCTACACCCTTTTCCAAGGCCTAGGGTAGGAGGGTTTGACACAGATGTCCTATTGCTGGTAGAGCACTCTATAGTTACCCTTTCTTTATAGAGTTTCTGTGATAACCAGCATCTACTGCACAAAGACACTTTTCTGATGTGGTCTGAGAGGTGCACCATTCTATGAGTAGAGACATGTGAGTTTAGAGGGAAGGATTGATAATATATATACTCATCAGAAACAACAGTAGTAGCTTCACCTTGGTGACCCATGAGCTCCCCATTCATTAGTTCTTGATGAAATTTGCAATATTGGGCATGTCCTCCATCCTGGAGAGGCAGGACTTAAGTCTAATCAGATAGTAGCTGTTTACACCCATAACTATCATGCCACTGTTGCAACCAAGGACATATTTTGGAGAAAAGAATTCTTGATATGTTTTCTGTTTTGAATTGTTCTTTCTTGTAATTAACATCAAACTTGTGAAGAGAGATCTCACACTTTATTTATTTATTATTTTTTTACTTTTGTTTTAGGTCAAAAGGTGTGTTTTGCTGATGTGAAGCATCCCTGCTACAAAATGGCCTACTTCCATGAACTGTCTAGCCGGGTGAGCTTCCAGGAAGCACGGCTGGCTTGTGAAAGTGAAGGAGGTGTCCTCCTCAGTCTTGAGAACGAAGCTGAACAGAAGTTAATAGAGAGCATGCTGCAGAACCTGACAAAACCTGGAACAGGCATTTCAGATGGTGACTTCTGGATAGGACTTTTGAGAAGCGGAGATGGCCAAACATCGGGTGCCTGCCCAGATCTCTACCAATGGTCTGATGGAAGCAACTCCCAGTTCCGGTAAGCTATAACTGGATCCTGAAGTGTTAATTTTTACCTTGTTGGAGTCAGTAGGTCAAAAACAAAGCTCTGATTGATGTTGCTAAGTGTCCCCATGGCTCCCTGTTTATAGGAACTGGTACACTGATGAACCTTCTTGTGGAAGTGAGAAATGCGTAGTCATGTATCATCAACCGACTGCCAATCCTGGCCTAGGAGGTCCCTACCTTTACCAGTGGAATGACGACAGGTGCAACATGAAGCACAATTACATCTGCAAGTATGAGCCAGGTAAAAGACATCCATAGCTGTGGGAGATATTTTGTGTATGTTTTTTTCATATGAGACTTTGTGTTTACAGTTTCGAGCCTTTCTCTATTATCCCCATGAAAGAGGCATTAGCTTACAGCTTGCCCTGTTAATGTACTGAAGCACATCCTTTGCAGTAGAGTCAACCTAGCAGTGGGCTGAGCAAAGGTGGGTGGGTGGAAACCATTTGTTGGCAAAGGTGTTTCCAAGAGAAAATAATAACTTACGCAAGGACCAAACTGTTCTCCTGTTTTGTAAATGGCCAATGTCTCTATGAAAATATCTTAAAAACTGAGACTGTAAGGAAGGTAGGCATAGGCTACCAACATGCCTATGAACATATACACTTGTGAGCAATAGTTCCTTGTTTTATTCATATTGAATTTAGGGGAGTGAAGCAGCTTTCTTCAGACTCATTAGTACATCATGTCATAGCATAATGCTTACCCTGTGGCCCTTTACTTGAGTGTAATGTCTTTCGCGATAGTTAAAAGGATTAAATTCACATTATTTTCTTACTCTGATTTATATCCTTAGAAAAATGACCCTTTTGCTAGTTTTCTTTTGTCATGTGCAGTAACTGGGAAAATTACCTTGTCCTAAGGCACATTAGCGTGGCTCCCTGCTGAAATAGTGAAATTGAGTTACTTTAATAAGACACTTCAATTGAGTTGGAATTTGACCTAAAAAGGACTAATCAAAGATGTGCAAATAAATATTTGATCCTCTTAGATACTCAGGTTAGAAACTTAAGCCTTGACATATTCATTTTTCTATTTTTCTCCACAATGTTGGGAAAGGGCATATTAACTTTTCTGAAGGATTGTCATCATGACCTCATAACATGTGTCCATAAAAGGCAATTATAACCAAGTACCAATGTTCTTATTATCCTCTTGAAATTACACAATTTCTTTTCTCATAAAGCCATGAAGCACAAAAGATTATTGGATTAGACTTACTCTTGTGTTTATCCTTCTCTCCAATGTATTAGCCAACTTTTTATATGCCTGGTGAGTTTATACATAGCCCTTGGTTGCTGAATCTGTCATTACACTCATGGAAGCCTTGGAAAAATAAGTCTGTTACTCATTTACGTTCTTTCTAATTGTGGCTTAGAGAAATACAATTGAAATTCTGTGATATTTTAAATGCGCTGTAACATTTGACATTTATTAATGTCAAAATTTTATTATTCATTATTTTATTGGTCATTACTATTTAGTGAAAATTATTTATTAATTGTCAATGTCAAGGGTTAAAATGAGTATAGTTAAGTAATATGTATGTATTTATGTACACATTATATGTTTGATGAGTTTGAAATTTATTATGTACTTTCCTATTTTTACTCCCATATACTATCTAATAGCATGGCCAATAATTTTGAAAATGTTTTTAAAAATTACCCTGGTTATTCAGAAATGAGATAATTAAAATTTAAGTTTTTCTCTCCTCTACTGAAACACATACACATTCTTTCAGTTCACTGTTATCATTCATTTTTTATGTCCATACTTCTAAATGTACCATTTGTGCTAAATTTGCCTTTTGGGGCTGCTGAGATGACTCAACAGAGAAATACCCTTATTACCAAACTTGAAAGCTGAGTTCAATCCCTGGGATTTATATAGTAGAAGGATTAAATCTACTCTCTCAAACTGTTTACTGGCCTCTACATGCAAACCATGGCACCAATGCCCTCAATCACACCCAAAATAGATATAATTTGAAAAATTAAAATTGCCTCAGGAGTTTTCACTATTAGATAAAAATAGCATAGATAGAATTAATTTACTAGATTTTTATTTAATTAACAGTCTCATTAGAGTTTGTTAAAAATGTTTTAAATGTAAATAGTTTGTTGACTAATTACATGTATTTATAAATTAACCCAAAATATCATTTGACATGGGTGGATACACCACCAATGTGTCAAAATGGTAGTACGATATGACAAGTAGTATTCTTTAAAATATTATTATATTCCAATGACTACAGAAGAATACTCTATGTGTCATTTTTGTCCATAAAAATAACAAAAGTAAATAATGAATTTAACTACTTAAATAATGAATACATTTATAGCTTTTATTCTGTAATTGTTATTGTTTGTTTTTGATGGCAGGGTTTTACTTTATGACCAAATCTGGTGTGAAACTCAAAACATAGCCCAGGCTGGCTACAAACTCATGGTGAACCATGAGTTGTTTTAAATAAAAAAATGTTATAAACTTATAGAATGAATGAATACTTTACTCCCCAACCCCAGAGAGCTTTATTAAGGAAGAAACCATTACTGATACCACGATGGGACTCCTATAGAAAGATAACCTTCCATTTTATTTCAGCTCACAAAGAAGAACTCCATTCAGAGTGACATACATTATGAGTGCCATGATAGGGGTTCAGAAGGGAAGCTCCTTTGATTTCCTTCACTTTCAGAGTATTAGAGGAGTTATGGTGTGTGCCCTAGGCAGCAAGATAAAGACCTTATGGGAGAGGATTCCTATAGGTCAGAAGAAGCAAAGGGAATTCCTTGCCCTTATAAATTTCTAGATGTGAGATTTAGGAGTTGAAGGTATGGTGTGCACCACACCATGTGGGCTAACCTGAGTGCAAGAAGTTTTGATAGAGGCCTACCACTAGATAAGAATTATCCTTGGTTCCGATTTGGGTGTGTGGAATGAAGGTCCGCAAGGTGGGAGAGACATTGAGACCACAGTAGGCTCGCTGTTCAGCTAGAGTGTGCTTCTCTATAGTAGGTGAGTGATGGGTAGGTGGGTTAGTTAGGAGACTCGCAACTTATTCATTCTGCCGTACATTTTTTTCTCATGAATCCAATTCACTTTGGCTAAACTGTTAGTGTAACAATTGTTTTCTCTAGGGAAAAGTATATAAAATGGTAATACCTGACCATCTTAAGAATACGAAATCTCAAGGGCTTCTCATGCATTGGGGAATTGAAAGGTCAAATTACATAAAACTAGAAGAGGAACAACTTGCAAATCTTAATTAATCTTAATTTACTACTATTTAAGGGAGTGGGCCCTACTTGAATGCATACTTACAGATTTCAATGTTTGAGTAGCAGGCTTGCTTTTCAAAGGGCTGCTGCTTGAGCCAGCAATTCCTCATGAAACTACGCCGTTGTCTGCTAATTATTACTGCACAGTAGAGGCTATTCCATACAGAATTCACCATTATTGCCTTTTGAATTGTTTCTTATTTCTTACATATTATTTTAATCATTCCTGTTGTTTACATCTCAAATGATATCCCCCTTCCTGGTTACTCCTCAACAACATCCCCATCCCATCAGGCCTCTCCTCTCTCACCTTTGCCTCTAAGAGGGTGCTCTCCTACTCACTCACCTACCCACTCTGGCCCCGCCTCTCCAGCATCCCCCTATGCTGGGGTATCAAGCCTCCAAAAGACCAAGGGCCTCCCCTCCCACTGATGTCAGACAAGGCTATCCTCTGCCACATATCTACCTGGAGCCATGGACCAATCTCTCCATGTGCACTCCTTGGTTGTGGTCTAGTCCCTGGGAGTTCCGGGTAGTTCACAAATTATTGTGTACTCTTGTAACCCTTCATCATTACTGTAGCAGGCTAATTTAAGCACTGTACCATTCTTGGTTGTTAATGAAGTTTGGGTTATAAAGGGAATTCATCAAATTGGTTCTTTTGTTTAAACATAATTAAATATTGACTACTGTTAATTGATTTTTGTACATTTAAATTCAGAATATATATTTGCCTACAAACTATTCAGAAATCAAAATCAACCCTCTTTATTGTTTGTTGATACATTTTATTTTTATTGGCACTTGCATTTTCCTCGTGTAATTATTATTCGTATTCCTATGCTAATTATTTACAGAGATTCATCCAACAGACCCCATTGAAAAGCCATATCTTACAAACCAACCTGAAGACACCCATGAGAATGTGGTTGTTACTGAAGCAGGTGATTCTCTTCTGTGCCTTTTACCTCTCACCTAAAGAACTGTGCTTTGAACCAACGCTTCATTTTAACCCCAGTGAAATTTTCGTTATGGTTCAGGGATGTGGGACATTAATTATAGACCCATCGACACTTTTGAACTGCATTAGACATAATTATGCAATGATACATTCTCAATTGAAAAACATTCCTTAAAATTTCTGTTTTCAATGTAACCATCTAGTACGAAACCAAGTGATCAAAGGTAACACCGGTATCTACAAAGCATTTCCCAATATAATATCATTATAGTGAATATCATTTCAACTAACCTGTTTAGTGGTTTAGAACAGTAGTATAAATGAGATGAGGTATAAATAAGGCTGATTATAGCTTCTATTGTCTTCCCTGGTAGAAAAACCTCTATATGACCAATTTCAAGCTATCACTGTCATATTACTGTGTGGCATGTTGGAAGGGGATATATATACATATATATTCATTGGTAATAAAGTCATTTTGTGCTCTGTAGGTCTTGAGCATTGGTAATTTTCCTTTAAAATGTACTAAGAATATCTGTCATCATGAGGAGTAGGGTTAAAAATATGCTTGTTTTCAGAATTTAATTAAATCATGTCATTGTCTCCAGAGTCTTATGTCTCTGGGTTATGACTGTATCACTGCCTAGTATGTGCTTATTGTCGTTTAATCCCAGATGCTTCCATTTTATCATGACATGGAGCTTATTGAGTAAGATAATTCATTATCTTCTAGGTGAACAATGATTATAATAATTGTTATTACTTAGTATGAAGTCTTTACTTGTCCAATGATTCAGAAAATTAATAAAATGAGACAGCTAAGATTAATGCACTATGAAAATGAGCTCATGTTGGAATCACAAATGTAATAGAAAGTTTAAAACCATGCATATTTAATTGAGCATGTCAACCAGGGCATGACAATTTTGTTTAGATTTTTTTCAAAGCCTCCATGTAATTTTAATAAATTTAATTAAATTTAGTAGTTCAATAATAATTTTAATAAAGTTTTGTACTTGGAATTTACTTATTTTGGTAAATATTCTATATTAACCTAATCTTTTAGAGATATGTGTTCATAACTTTGTGTTGGTGTCCTTCCTGTGAACACTAAGATTCTTTTTCTTTTGTAGGCATAATTCCCAATCTAATCTATGTTATTATACCAACGATTCCCCTGCTCTTACTGATACTGGTTGCTTTTGGAACCTGCTGTTTCCAGATGTTGCATAGAAGGTAAAAAACATATTGCTGTCCAGATAATTGAGGAAAAATAAAACCTTTAAATATACTTTGAGACAGCTTTTTTAAAAAAAAGTTACTATGTCTTTAACTTATTTTAAAGAGTTTTAGTGTTCTTAGCTGTTAGTACAATTCTACCCATAAAATTATGGTACATACTTGGATTTAATGAGGCATCCAGTGTCTCCTTTACACTTCATAAGTCCGGCAGACTGTGCGCCTTACAGTTTCTTCTTTTTCAGTCAGGAAGACGGAGTGTCCCCTTTACTTGCCTTGTGTTGTACAGTTACTGTATGTTGTGGGTCTGAAGTTCCAGGGCTTGTAACCTCACATGAGATGCACTATACCATCCAGTCTCTGGATTGGTAAATTAAAAAAAAAAAGTTAAACCTTTTGATCGGTTTAAAGGTATACTTGTAGTATAGATTCAGTATTCAAACCATAGCCTTCTTTTTTATTTCCAAAAGACATCTTTAGATTAGGAAGTTAAGTGTAGTTATAAAGATGGCCAGGTAAGTGCTATAGCTTAGAAGGCTGAGACAGGATTATCATGGATTTAAGGCTAGTTTGAGTAACCATTCTCAAAAATAAGGATAATAATAATAATAATAATAATAATAATAATAATAATAATAATAAAGCATTATTTTACACACACACACACACACACACTCGGGGGGGGGGAGGTACTGTCTGACAGATATTTTGAAATAAAATGATATGTCCTAATGGCAAGATTTGCAGAGAGTCGATGAAGTGAACTCCTCACGTGTGGTTCAGTTTGTCAATTAAATTCCAAAAATATGTGTCCATGAAAAAAGTAAAAGATGCATTTAAGTAAGGACAGATTTGCTAGAATAAATGGCCTCCTTGCTAATGGTTAAATAACTGATCAAAGGAAGGCTTGCATAGTAGAAGGACCTGCAAATGAAATCATTTTCTCTTTCTGTTTCATTATCTTCTTTCCCGTAAGTAAATTCTAAAGAACCTGAAAAGTTGCAACCCTGCAATATGTCAATTATAAATTGCTCCATGTATTTATAACTGATCTAATTTAGGCATACCTGGTAGCACATGCCTTCAATTACAGAACTCAGGAGCTTAGAAAGAGAAGAACTATTGAGTTTGAGTCTAATGTGTACTACATACCAAGAACATATCTAAACAAACAAGCAAGTACACCCTGTCAACCAAATCAAATCAAAACGAGAATAACAAAAGAAACAAAGTCAAATAATACAAAACAATAACATTTGAAAATATGAAAATCATTTTAAAAATAAGGGTGTTAAAGTCTGGTAATTAATACTATATTTTGAGACTTTGATTTTCATTAAAAGGCATGTTAAACACTGTAAATTTATTTTCCTGTTTACACACACACACACACACACACACGAAAATATGTCATTTCTTGTCCTAATTCCTAAGAATATGTATGGAATCATGTTGATTTCTCACTGGAAAAGTAGAGGCGGAGGGGGATTACAAATCTCTTCTAACCCAAACAGACTGTTAAAGTGACCACTTAAATAGCAGATCAGTTAGTAACACTAAATATATGATTCAAACATTCTCACTTGTCAAGTGAAATGTGCTAACATGTTGAGCTATGGCCTTGCCTTTAAGGTTTGTTTTGTTTTTCCCAAGAGCAGTTGTTTTCATTCAAAAGATCTGTGGCTGTTTTCACTCATTTGGAATTTTCAGTGTGCAAAATAAAGCAAAATTGGGCACTTTCAGTTGCTGGGATGTCCATCATTCTTAGATCCTCCCCTTTCCCTTTTTTCCAGGAAAGCAAGGAGAAACTCCATCAAAGACTCCACTCCATTATCATCTGAGTGCCTTGCAGAAAGTATAAATTCCAATCTGGTACACATGGCGGGTTCTCTCATTCCATACCATTTCCAAAATAACTCTCCTTCCCTTAACTAGTAGAACTGTTTTAGTGAACTATTAATTACAATTGAAGCCACGTGGATAACTTAATTAATTTCCTTACCAGTTAAAATACTCTCCTTTTCGTAAACTTTGCTTGACTTATTTTCTCTTTATGCTGGATGTACCTGGTAACATTAAGTTATATTGATCTTATTTATTAGAAGGAATACCCATAGAATATATAACTTGAAATTTTACTTATCACCACAACACTCCAATTGATATGAAGCGAGTATTTTTGCATTGGGATGCTTGGAGCTTTAGACATTGATTTTTTTTGTCTTTAAGGAGTTCTGCAAAGTGTCAGGACAGTGTGACGGTGCAAGGGTGTATCTGTGAGGGTGGCAAAAGCTATTAAAGTCTGAAGTGTGAAGCTTAGGGGTAGACATAAGTGCTAAACGTAGGGGGTTGTGCACAGACCAAGTGAGACATTATTTTCAGGAAACTAAGGCAAAGTAATGCAGATCTTTACATGTAATCTTGGGGATATTTACAATTAGGCACTTTTATAGGAGCCGGAACAAGGACTACTATGGGAAAGAACAATTGGAATCCCAGGCACAGGCTACCATGAGGACCTAGGTCTAGTTCTAGGGAGTGGAAGTTACATGTCAGACATATCTTGGAGAAAGAATTCACAAGCTCCTAAGTCGCTGCACATGCATCTGCCTTGGGCATGCATTGGTTTGAGAGAGAGGCACAATTAACTTTTCAGGACACAAATGATTTAAGTCCAGGAAGACTAATGGAAAAAAGCAATAGGCGGTTGCTTGTACTTCAAACCAGAGCATGTGTTTGTGAATTATTTGACACTAATTGTATCAACCATGATATCAGTGTGCCCATGAAGCAAAATTCAGAAACTTGGCCAAAGAATACAAGGTTTATTGGGGAAAAAAATGGGAAGTATTAGTACTCTGCCAGGCATTGTTACACATGTGTGTTAACTATGTTAACTATGTGTTAATACTCATAAGAAGTGTTTGTCACCTTTACCCACTAGAATAATCTAGACTTTTTTGTAGGAATGGAAAATATGCTCAGGAGGAAAGAAGAACTCAAAATATCTGTCTGTCTGGCTCCGTTTTGACCAAGTCACATTTAGTTTGATATTACTCAAGAACTAAATTTATTTCTTTTTATGTTTTTCAGTAAAGGAAGAACAAAAACTAGCCCGAACCAGTCTACGTTATGGATTTCAAAAAGCACGAGAAAGGAAAGTGGCATGGAGGTATAATAGTGAACTGACATTGTTCGGGAAAATAAGAATAGTTTTGTAATTCTTGATCAGTGTAAGGAATGGCATCATTACTTTGGAATGGCTTGAAATCTCAAAAGGATCTGCAAGATGAACTGTAAGCTCCCCCTTGAGGCAAATGTCAAAATAATTTTTTATATGTTCATAGTTTCACTTACAAAATATGCTGAGTGAGACCTGCTTAGACTCTTAAAGGATACACTCAAACTTCATGTAAATGAAATGGGCCATGCAGATATAATTTCTGTGGACAAATCTGGAATACCTGTGTTGGGAGTAGTTATTCTTGCTTTTTATTTTATTCATCTTCATAAATTTTGATCTACTTCATGTAATATAAATTATATTCCAATTTACAGTGTGCAGAGACATTTTACCTTTGCAGAAGTGTTTGATGAAAATAGTGTTCCGATATTTATATTTATGGCATTTGATTTTTACATATATGCTGTTTTCATTAAAAACTGCATTCACACAGACACAAAGAAATCTTCCCATAGGGAAAACATTTCCTTTGTAGGATAGTTCATGTTCTTTCCGTTTCTTTGCTTTGGGTTCAATAAAGTTTAGGAAGTCTCTTCAGAAATAAGAAACTATTTCATTGACTGTGCTATTAATCTGCTGAAACACTTTACTTAGAGGCAAGAACTGTCTAACTTCAATTGTGCAAGACACGTGCCTTACAATTATTCTTAATTTAAAATTAAACAGATTTTTGTAATAAAGTATCTTTACTAGTACTTGTATAGACACCAATATAATTAATCTTGAAAAAATGGCATCTGCAGTACAAATCACAGGTCTTCACATGTTGCCTATAGAATTGCAAATAGCTCCCAGAGTGTCAGGAATCAATGTGGCTCCTCCCTGTCAATCAAACAGGATGACTATTTGAAGGCTTTGGAGTCAGACAGTTGCTGTTTGGCTGAGTTTTTCCTAACTGAATTTAGCCTTTATAATATATAAAGTTCAATGGTTTCCAGCAGTGTGATGCTAAGCAGAACACACTATTATTACTGATTAAAAGAAGAAGAAAAACAAAACTACAAATCACATCAATTAATGGCCCATGAACTAGAGGTCACTGATGTTTGCTTATCTTTGATGAGTGTTGTTTGTGATTGTGGACTGTGGCTTCCTTCTGTCTGATGGAGTTTCTTCAACACGTAGTGTTTGTTTTTCTCAAGAGAGTTGTAACTATTTTGTCTTCAAATGTCCCCCATGTCACTTTTAGCCAAATAAAGAGTTCTTGTTTCTGAAGAATGATCATTGGTGTTGTCTACGTTCTTAAGGGAACAAAGTCCAGATGTGTCTCATCATTACCTGAAGATGAAATCAAACATCACGTGTGAAAAGCACAGGCAGCAGCGAATCCAAACAAACCGGGAGGTTTCTTCTTTCTCTGTCAGTCTTTTTGAGTTAGACAATAATGAACTTTCCTTAAGTAGACTTGGCTTTCCAAACAAGAGACAAAATGTTTCTCTGATCATTTTCTGCTGCTTTGAGACAGAATGGGCCAACTGCATTCTAAGCTCAGCTGTCTTCTCTTAGCCCCATCCTTGTGGGTCAAACGGGAGGCCAGCTGTTTGGATCTATGTTTTGCCTCTATGCCAACTCCACCCGTTTCTCCATTTAGCTAGGCCAGTGAGAAGGGAAACTGGCCTTCCCCTTTGTCTGTGCCACCCAGAACTCTTAACAGCTGAAGGGTGAAGGCACAAACTGAAAGGGGAAGGCTGGGGTTCTACTTTTATTATTATCCAGGTCAGGAAAATGTCCTGTGTCAATGACGAACTCCATCTGTGACAAGGGTGGGAAAACAATTCTCCTTTCTTTTAAAAGATGGTGATGATACCATCCTAAGGGTTTCTGAAGTTTTAGCTGGCCCTTGAAAAACAGATACATGAAGTGACTGCTCTGTTTTCAGAACATAGTGTTCATATATGTTTGGAAATGATACATACAAACAATACACTCCTCTTTCTATGATCAGGTTATTGGAAAGATTTTACTAAGAAGAGTCTGTCCAGAGACCTTTGATTATTAATGCTAGTGCTTATGGGAATGTCTAGTCCCCCATCATCTTGGCGAATCTTTTATTGAAATGTTTCCCATGCTCTGACTGTCTTCAGTTACAACATGATTGCCTCTCAACCACTGTCTTCCATTTTCAGGGTCACTGTCACCTGCAGAGTTGTCTCCAGTATCTCTTAAATGCATCGGATTTTAATTATTCCATCTAAGTGTAGCTCAAGCTTTCTTCCTTCCACAAAGCAAATCATCGTAGTTGCTTCTTTTTATACAACTCATTTGAACCCTATTCATTCTTGCATTGGATTAATTCATGGAAAAAAATGAGTGTGTTTATGTTGATGAAATATGTCTGTCTGTGTGAGTGTTCGTGTGTACATATGCATTTGTGTTAAGTTAGTGGATTTCAGCAGACTCTGTGTGATAAGCTGAACTGACATTTGCAGTTTCTCTGGAAATAATCCAAGAGATTAAAGGAGTGAAGCAAATTCATTTATCACACATTTTTTCCTTTAGAGGGCAATTCAGCTGTGTCTGAACAAATTTTTTCACATGTTCAGCATAGTTTATAAACTTTACAGTTTTAAACTGTTTTTTTATTATTTTTTTAAATTAAAAAAAGACAGCTTGAAGTCAATGTAAAGATTATTTATGGAGAATGAGGATGTAAAGTAGTTTACTTTTATGTTGATGCTAGGTTAGGAGAGAGACCTTTGCATGTTATATTTACCTGAAAGAAAGGCACAATTATGATGTGATTGTGTCTGTATTATGGACTCACAATAAATGTACTTTTATGAGCAGGGAAATTTATATTTAAGTAGAAATGCATGTGAATGGAGAAGCAAGAAAACAACGGTGACTCTGGTGGTAATGTGAAATTGAAATTAGATGAGTTACAACTCATTTCAGACAGTGATACACTCCAGGCAAACTTCTTCATTTTACTTCTTCACCCATTTTTACATAAATGTTTGGAAAATGTCTTAAAATAGTATCTCTTCACACAACAGAAAATGGTAAACATTGATTCAAGACAAAGGAAATGACAAAGTCTATAGAAGAGTCATTGTTTATTATGAAACAGAAATGCATTTCATGGTTACTTTATGTTGCAAAGGAATTTTAATTTATTGTTTTGTCCCTCTTCCCCATTCCAGCATTTAAATGATTTAGCTAAAAATATGGTTTTTTTTCTTTTCATGAAACTCTCAGTTGCCATACTAGTTTGAGTAAAAATGAAGAAAAAAGAAAAACGACCCATCATTCATGTTTGGGTCAGGAAAATGCCTAATGTAGAAAGCTATGGATCCATTCTATAAACTGTGAGACCCGAACATATACCCCAGGGTGATTAGGCAGTGCACACTGAACTCCAAATGATGTCACACCAACAAGAATCCATCTGTTGTTTTCCTGGCACATTAATGGTCCTCCAGAATCACCCTGAAGTGAGAACCACAAAAGAAAAGTGTGGGTGCATGGCCAATCAGGATCAGTAAGTACAACATGCTAAGCTCACCAATCAAAAAAATAATGTACAGAATATGGTTGATTGACAGTTATGCTTCTGTGTTCTCACTGTCATCCCAGTCATGAGATTTTTTTTCCTCAAAGAGATGGCGCAAATGGTAACAACAGGAAGTTAATAATTCTGAGGGTATACCTCTTAGCAATTATTTTCTCACTTTCATTATTGTATTTCAACATAGTCTCTAAAATGGCACAATTAAAAAAAATCATGTCAATCTAAACAAATCACTTAATTACCTAATATGTGAAAGATCAGAAAAGACTTCAGAGAAAAGGCAAAATATTCTGTTGGATTATGCTACTAGGGTTGTAGTCTATCATGTCCCTACAACTTTCCTGAGCTTGCTGCAAAATGGAGGACTCCCTTTTTCTTAGCAGGGCTTCCTTTTCTCTGCCTGATTTAGAGGGCCTGTTGCCCACATCTTCTACCTGAGGAATGTCACATAGGCCTTAGCAAAATTGCAGGTGTAACTCTCTTTCCTCAGATTAGAACCCACTCAACAAGCCTCTCAAATTCCAGGAATGCCTCTCCATGCAAATGAGGCATTCCCACTATGGTAATTTCCATTCAGTGTTTTACATTCATTCTGAAATCTTCCCACTCTCCAGGGTTCATGTATATAGCCCTTGTTCACCCTGAATAAAGTGTATGTGCACAGGCTGTTTCACTGGTTATCTTCTAAGAGAGCTATAGCACTAAAATTTTTGGAGAATTCCTTCTCTCCCTGGCACTTGCAACCGGATAGGGATCCTGCTGAACCCCCCCATTCCATACTCCACTTCATCCTTTCCTTTCCTGTGTTCACCCTGAAGAAGGAAACCAAACTCGAAAACACAGACTTCCACATCATGATTTTAGATTTGAAAATCTTAATATTTCAATAGAAATAAGCACATCTCATGTTTTCTGGTAACCAGAACATGTGCTTTCACTTGAGATTTCATTTATAGGAAGATGTCTTTTTGTCATAATGCAAATGATAGTGGGTCCTAGTACAGTTAGTCATACAAGTCTTATTCCTGTGCAATGGTTCCTTTCTAATGCAAATGGAAATGATATGAACACGTAGTAGTATTATTTAATTATAAAAAATGATCTCATTAATTATGTACTGAATTCTGGTTGTTTGTTTATTTTTTAGGAAAGGTCTCAATATGTAGCATTCATTTGTGGTCTGGAACTTGCTATGCTTGGCTAGCATTGAACTCATAGAGATCATCCAGTTTGTGCTGGAATTAAAGGCATGTACTCCCAGAAAGTTATTTGTTTTTATGTTACAAAATAGTATGCAACCTTATATACTTTGACCAAATGATTGCCTCAATAGAGTATTTAAAATTAAACCAGGTGTTAGGAATTATCTTGAACGATACCTTGCCTGATAGTTTCATCATTTTTGGTGCTGTATTCAAGGGGCATTGGCAACCACAGGTTACCTATATTCAAGGTGAAACAACTGTACCAAAACTGTCTGAAGGAATGGCTGTGCTTTACGGTTTTGTATCCTGAGGCCTTGATCTGTATATTTGAAATATTTATGGAGAAGTCATGTCCACAGTATGTTACATATTATTTAGAAGTCATTAAAACTAAACCAAGGTTTAACCAGAGGTTTTATAAAGGAGGCATCTGGTTCTTTCTATTTTATAAAAATAATTGAAATTTTATTAGGTAAATATAAGATATTGATGTTAGAGTTAAGGACATTAGTTTACTCAGTGTGTACTAAGTCAATTTGTGTTGCAGAGATTCATAAACCATACAAAAGGCTTGCTGCCTTTCTCCTGGGTGTCTGCATGCCTGGGAGCTTTTGTTTTGTTTCCACTATATCGCTTCCAATTATTCAGACATATTCTGTCATTTATTATGTAAATTCCTGGCCTTGATCTTATAATTCATTCAATGACATTTCTATTATTATTTCAAAGAAGTATAAGTACTTAAGTTATAAACTAATTCAACAACACAAAATACTAAAACTGACTGTTTGTACTTAGATGTTACTTGTAGTATATAAGAATATATAGTATACATTAATAAAACCACAAAAGATCACTAACTTATTTGAATGTGAAGGATTATTGACTATTTTTTATCTAGAAAAATGGTTCTCAAATTTTATTATATATTATAACCATCCATAGGATACAAGAAAGCACTCATCATTAGATATTTAATATTCTGATTAGCTGTTGTGTTCTGGGTTCTAAAATTTGCAATTTAAACAAGTTCCATGGAAAGAAATCCATTTGATGGACTGTAAGCTATGTTTTGGATGCTACTGATAAAGAATGTAGTTTCTGAATGGACAATTAGATGACATTTACTTTTCTTATCAATGAGAAGTTATTTTATACTCTTTCTTACTGGCTCTAAATTCAGAAGACTACCTCGAATATGCAAAGGAATTTGGCATGCCTGATTGAACAGATTTTAAAGACTAAAAAATGATTCAGTGAACATGTTCAAACAATGATATATTAAACATTTTAAATAATGTGTTATTATTTGATCAGTTAATATTAAAGTTGATTCATAAAAACTGTTACAATCTATTGCATGAAATATTTCTATGTGTTTGGAATTTGTTTTCTTGCTAATGAATAATATGCTTAGATCCTGTTGAAAGCAGAGCCAAACAAGATTTCACAGGTCTGAAATGAGTTACTCGCTTAATGTAACTCTAAGATCAATAGCACTGGCCGTCATATTTTCTACCTCATTTGTGAGGTGTCTGCCATGCAACCCACATTGACTGTAACTGAAGGGGCATAGATGACTTCCCTCTTACAAATAATTCTATAAACCACATGTTAAGTGATAATGTATCTTATCCTTAGCACATTTATTTATCTTATAAAGAAACTATAAAGATCTAGAGGTAAATTTTAAGCAAGTATAAAGCCATTTGATTTGTATAGAATTAAAGTGTTCATCAAAGCAGAAAACATGTAAAAGCAATCTGAAAATTTAACATGACTTGAGACATTGATTTAAGTAGGGAGTATATCTACAAACGTATCTTCTTGTCTGTTGAAGAGTATTGTCAAATTAATATATATATATATATACATACATATATATATTACATGAATCAAGTTGCTACACTTTAATGCAGTATAACCATTTCCTCCCAGTATAAATGGCTACTTTCACATCTGTAAATTATTCATTTGTTCTATAATAATTTTTAGTTTAATTTAGTGCAGTAGATGTGGATACATTAATATTTCATTAATTTTCAAATACTTAAGATATGCCAGATACCGTATTTAGTGAGTCTCCTAATAAAATATCCTAATGGGTTTTTAATGTTTGTTAATCACTTTCAATGTGTTATCCTTTTTAACCCTCTCAATAAATGACAAGTGGCTTGCCCCAAGTCACTCATCTCAACATGAAAGGGGAATTGAGAATCCTTAGTGATTTCATGATTCCCAAATAATGTCTAAACAAAGAAAATGCTGTCTCAATGTATAAGATGACTACTAGCCTATATTTACCTGACACGAATCTATTCCTCCTTCTTCATATCCTGCACATATCATACTTTCAGTGATGTTGTATTCTGGCAGCTGTTGCTGGCACTTTTCGTTGGATACAAGAGGAACATCAGCTTCTTTCAGCACATCAACAGTAGAACCTGCTAGAAATGGGAAAGGCAGACAGCCAGTCAGTAATGATCAACAGGCATCCTTGAATGAAATACCATCCATCTGATTTATTCCAGCATTTTGCTCTCATTATCAAGTACTATGTGGATGCATAATGGAACTAACTACCAACCTTGCACTTTAAAGTACATAATAAACCCATCTGTGCACTTTGGCAAATGGATAGCATTTCTTTCTTTCTTTCGTAAGGGGTAGTAAAAATTGTGGATTGGACTAGGGTGGTCTTTAAGCATTTTCAGTGTTTTTTTAAAGAGTTACAGTATTGCTCATAGACATGAAGTCTGCCAGCACAAAGAGTTCATTCATGGAAATCAGCACCAACTTGGATATCCAGAAGAGCTTTTCATTCAGCACCTGAGGAGGTGCTCCCTCCTGTATAAAGGCATTCAGCTCCTTTGTGGTTCTGTGTGTGTGAGCAGGTGCACACTGAGCAGAGGACAAAGCTCCGATGAACTGTGCTCTGCTCTGGGGGCAATAAGCTTACCATCCCATGCAGGCGAAGAGAAAGGAAGCATATTTGTGTATTCGCATTTGTTTTGTGTAACGAATCACTCACTGGAAGTATGAATCTCTCCTTAGTGAACTACTCTTCTTAAGAAGCTTCTGAAACAAGCAGGTGTTAGTACCTCCAGAAAGGGTACATAAGCACTTCTTCGTGATTAGCAATTCTCTTTGGTGTCACAAAAGACACAGAAATTTAAATGTAACTTATTATATCTGTCAGGCAGTACTGTAAAAATATATACATTTATAATATATATATACCATTTTGTGCTGTTTCACTTATACATTAAGAAAATTACTATATTAAGAAAACAAACAAGGTGTGTGTCTGGTTATTTGTGTGATTTAAGTTCAATTCAACACACACACACACACACACACACACACACACACACACACCTCATTACTTGTTTGTAAATGTGTAGCTTTTTGTTATCTAGGGGAAAATGTCTCAAATATGCCTTCTTTTCTTCTTATGGCAAACAGGTCTACAATGGATGATTTAAATGTATAGGCACTATGAGGTAAACAGAGTTGGGAAGGGAATGTACAAATAGCTCTCGACTCCATGATGCCAGCCAACTATAAAATACACAGCCCACCACTGGCTCCAAAAATCTGAAAGAGTTCAAGTTAAGAAAGCAAACACAGGAGACTGAAAACATGAGGAAGGTTCAGTACCTCTCTGTCATTTGCCCTGTGAACAACAGGATGTGTGGTTAGAAGAAAAAAAATACAATAAATACCAGAAACTTCTCTTTGTACTTGCCCCTGAATATAAATTTTGTTTGAATAAATAAGAATTCTTTTGTAAAGGAAACTATGAACAATGTCTGTATATTTAATATTTCTTTCTTCTACAACATTTTTGTTTTTATTACTTTTAAGTTATGTGTGTGCCGAGGTGCCCAAGAGTGCAGATGCCGGAAGAGAGTGTCTGAAACCCTAAAACTAGAGTTAAAAGCAGTTAGGTATGAGCTAACTGCATTGGCGTAAACTCAGGTCCTCTGAAAGAACAGTGCACACTCAACTGCTTGTTGACCCATCTCTGCAGCATGTATTTATTTCTTTATATTAGTGTCCATCTAGATAATTGAGAAGACACATAGATATAATTATAAAATAATATATGGCCAAAATTTGGTTATTTTAAAGTACTGGTTGCCCAACTTAAACAGTTTTCTTCTCATCTCTTCCTAGTGAAAAATACGCTCCCAAATACCTTCAATAATTAATTAATAAAATATACTCCTAGGATCAGAAAATGGAGTTTTATGAAATTGAGTAGGTATAAATCATAAGGCAAAAATAATAAAATTCATGAAAACATGTGAGAAGGATTGAAACATGGTCTGACCATTTCATTGTAAATGATTCCTGATGTAGTTTTCTTCTGGCTCCACACTGCCCTTAGAGACGTTTTAATTCAATTATATATTTTAGGAACAATAAGTAAGCTACACTTGCTCAGCTCCAAAAAATAAAATTATGTGGAATAGAGTCTTAAATCTTGTTAACAGATAATTTGTTTTTCATGTCTATATTGTGGCTAAAAATTGATTTTTTTTGAAATTTGAAAGATAAAACATCTATCTTGCTAAGTTTCAAATATAATAAGTTATCACATGTTTAAGTAGGCGTAAAATTATATATATATATAGTCTCTCTCTCTCTCTCTCTCTCTCTATATATATATATATATATATATATATATATATATATATATATATATACACACATACATAGTCTTTGACTTGAATATACTTTGTGAACAGCAGCCATGGGGTTCTGTCAGTCAGACAGTATAATTTTTAAATAGAATTATACTGAGCTAGCAAGCAGGTGAGCATTGGCCCCAAAAGTTTATGCTTTCTTTAATAAGCAAATTGTTTGTTTTTATTTTTTTAAAGATTAGTGTGTGTTTATTCTTTTTTTTTTTAAAGATTTATTTATTTATTATATGTAAGTACACTGTAGCTTTCTTCAGACACTCCAGAAGAGGGAGTCAGATCTCATTAAGGATGGTTGTGAGCCACCATGTGGTTGCTGGGATTTGAACTCTTGACCTTCGGAAGAGCAGTCAGTGCTCTTAACCGCTGAGCCATCTCTCCAGCCCTGTTTATTCTTTAGTATATTTGCACATGCACACACAGTTTCTTGGTCATATTGACCCAACTCCTTTCTCTCATTCCCTTTTAAGAATGAAGTAAAGAAAATCATGGAAACAGTGTGTTTACACATGGCCTTGTATGATGTCCTCCTGAGGTTTCCTGTCACCATGTCTCATAAGAACAAAGGCTGGAAAACCACTGAGCCATTACATACATTTTTCTCCAAAGGATATTTTCAAAGTGAGTGCTTTGACTCTGAGACTAGGTTTCTCCTTTTTATTTGTAGACTTTATTTAAATACATCTGAAGCAATTAACTATCATGACTATAATATTTTGTGACTGTAGAACTCAGGTGATTACTTCAGACAAAAGTGTCTTTCCTTTTAGCCTAGCCTTACTGAACATTCAAATTTCTTTTCAAGATGTAGTCCTGAAAGGAATCTGAAAGTGTTTGGTGTTATTAAATAAGCATAAACATGAATATAGTCCTGACAATTGTTTAGCAGATTCTGCAAATATAATAGAGATGTATTAAAAATATTAAGGAAGCTCTGGAGTGTCTGGTTGGTTGATATCGTTGTTCTTCCTATGCGGTTTCAAACCCCTTTAGCTCCTTCAGTCCTTTCTCTAACTCCTCTATTGGGGACCCAGTGCTCAGTCCAATAGTTGGCTGTGAAAATCCACCTCTGTATTTGCAAGACTTTGGCAGGGCCTCTCAGGAAACAGCCATCTAAGCCATCAAACAAGGAGTATGCATAGCTCCAGATTCATATGTAGTGGAGGATTGCCTTGTCAGGCATCAATGAGAGGAGAGGCCCTTGGTCCTATGAAGGCTTGATAGTTGCCCCAGAGTAGGGGAACTGAAGGCGGGGAGGTAGGAGTGGTGTAGGTAGAGGAACACTCTCATAGAAGGAGGGGGAGGGAGGATGGGATGGGGGTTTCTGGGAGTGGAGGAAATCAGGAAAGGGGATAACATTTGAAATGTAAATAAAGCAAACATCCAATAAAATATATTAAAATATCAACAGCAAATTTCAGTAGCAGACATTTTTCTAGTAAACATTTTCTCATTTTCAAATGTGATAACTTACCATTTATTTTATTATATCCCCAGCCAGCAATTGAACAAATTCTTCCTGGAATAAATATTTGATTTTCTTCTGGTAAACAAATAGGTTGTATATAATCTGAAAACGCAAGCAAAACAAAATAAACAACAGAAGAACAAGAATAAAAAACAAGCACAGGGAGATAGAATGTCACTCTTGTTTCTGAGAATTTAAAAAAAAAAAACCCAAAAAACAAAAAAACAAAAACAAACAAAAATATCCAACCATTTCCAACATTTAATTTAAAATGCTTGCATTTGATTTCATTATACTGGAATACCTTCAGATAATAAGGGACAAAGGCATTCAAGATCAGTGCTTACTTGTGTTTGATTTGATGGTATTGTTGGTCTCTTTGTATTACTCTAGTTTATTCTCTGATTAATCTTTTTGGTCCTGTCCCAAATGCCTTACTTCAGGATTCATAGTTTGTATTTGATTTTCAAATAGTCATGGTACTCATTTGAGAATAGTTCCAATTTTGTAAAATGTTCAAAATGCTCATTTAAATGTTCATTTATTTTCTTTATATGCATATGTTTACATAGATGCATGCTTAGATATGAATATATTTATAGATGTACATGTACATGTATGTAAAATTTTACTCATTTGCATGTTGAGGGCAGGGGACAACTCTATAGAGCTGGTTCTTTCCTGCTTCATCTTAAGGGAACCAGGAGTGAACTCAGGTCCTTGAGCCTATAAGAAACTGTCTCTGCCTGCTTGTCTCTGCCTGTGGGGGCGTCTTGCTGGTCTTTTTCATGTTCTTTCAAAATGGTAGTTTAGAAAAAGATGTCAGACGAATATTAGAATATTTTTAGCCACACATAACCATATTAAAATTGCTTCCCTGACAGTTGTTCTACTTGGATCTTATGGGAGAATCATGTTTGATTTTTCACCATCAACTTACAAATAATTGGATTTTCAGTGAGCATCTGATGCTCACAGATGCAAGAAAAATACAGAAAAGGAGATGACCCCAAAGTGTGGTGCTACTAAGGACTGTAATGGTCTGCTTTCCCTCAATCTGCATGTAGGGCAACTTCTTAAATTTGGTTCTCATATTACACATAAATATAATCATCATAATTGTTTTATAAGATTCTGCAAAAAATGAATTAATTTCACAGTGAGTGGTAATGTCTCCATGTCTGCTTGTTGGTAACATAGTTCATTAACCTGCTCTCTTTTCTCTTTGTGTCTTGTTTTGTGCATTGTGGTAGAAGGACCCATGTTTCTATTGCAAGGCAAACAGAAGTAGCAGGAATGGTTCTGATGCTTCTCCATTAGAGAACTGCAAGAGTTCCCTAAGGGTGGATTTAAACACTATGATGAAAGAAATTTCATATATTTTCCTGTATACTTCAGTTGCATTTAGGTTATAAAAATGTCTGCAGAGAATTGCCAGTTTTTATGACTTCACCTGAATGACGTTTCAAGTCTCATTTTGGCTCGCTGTCAGCAGATGAGATGACTAGATGTGATTCTCTTACCTGTGTAATTTACTTTAGACTCAAGGTGCATCATAGCAATGTCATTGACCTTTGTTCGTCTGTCATAATGAGGATTTATGACAATTTGATCAACCACCCGTCTTACTACTTGAGGAGAAGTCAGATTTGATTGCATATGCAGGCCGAGGACTGCTGTCCATCTGGTTGGATCTAGATTTCTTCTAAAGATTGTAATAAGAAAATAGTTTCAAGAAACTTTCCTTCCATAACAGAACTTTCCAGACGATATCTAACACAAAAGTTAGGAGTCTGTAGCATTTCCATTCTGTAGTATCCCTGATTCCTTTATGAAACGCTTTTTTTTTTAAAAGAAATTTAATTGTATTTTTTATTAGGTATTTTCTTTATTTACATTTCAAATATTTTCCTCTTTCCAGGTCTCCCCTTTAGAAACCCTCTATCCCATCCCCCCTCCCCTGCCTCTATGAGGGTGTTCCCCCACTCACCCACCCACTCCTGTCCTCCCACCCTGGCATTCCCCTACACGGGGGCATCAAACACCCTCAGGCCCAAGGGCCTCTCCTCCCACAGATGTCCAACAAGGCCATCCTCTGCCACATATGTGGCCAGTGCCATGGGTCCTTCCGAGTGTATTCTTTGATTGATGATCCAGTTCCCAGAAGCTCCGGGGGTCTGGCCTGTTGACACTGTTGCTCCCTTCACGGGGCTGCCAACCCCCTCACCTCCTTCAGTCCCTTCTCCAACTCCTCCATCGGGGACCCCCCTGCTCTTGTTAATATGTTTTATTGTATTTTTCACTGGACATACTTAGGGATTGAATGTTTTGATGCAGGTATGTATATGATGTTGCAATGTTTAAGACAAGGTAAGCATAGACATTTTCTCTAACCTTATTTACTTGTGGTGAAATTATTCAAAATGCTTTCATTCACCATTTTGAAACATATACTACATCACTGTTATCTGTAACCACACTGCTCTACAACAGAACACTAACTAGTACTTTATGTCCTAGCCTTTCCTCCTACTGTTCTTACGTTTGTTCCACCTACCCTCCAATAACCACTACTGGATTATTAGTTTCTAGGAAATTATTATTGTACCAGGTGGATAAACCAGTGTTATTTCCTTAAAAAGTCCTTTAAGAATTATCAAGAATGATTCAGAAATACAAAAACATGAGATTAAATTGGATAATATTGACCAAGTTTCAGAAAATTTTGACATCCTGCAATCATTCTCACAATTATCCTAGTCAGTATAATAACTTGGTAGAAAGGCATGAATCTACAATATGTGCAGAAGAGAAAAATTAAAGAAAGAAGTGGTGGTACTATGAAGAGTGAGTAGACAGCAAAGACCTGCTCAGTGTCTGTTCTGTCTATGAGTAAGTCTAAGTATTGTGTAAGCGCAGGAAAGCAAAGTACAAGACACTGGGAGGAGCCAAAAATCATTACCAACTGCTTGAGTACTGTTCATAGAAACATGTGGAATCACCTTTGCCCACACACCTTTGTATAACTTCTAGAATGGCCATGCAATTATGATTTCCACTTGCTTAACTCCTCTTTTTTATTTCCACCTCCATCTCTCTTTCATATCAAACTCTAAATATTGGACTATTTTGGGATTATTAATTAGTCTCTCTCTTTTTTTAAATCTACTGTTACTCCAGATATGAGCTTACTTAGTGATGCTATGAGTTCAAAAATCAACAACATACTATTATACTTCAAGTATTGCTTCTCTAGAGTTTAGATCCATACTAAACTTGACCAGTATCAATAGAGACCCACAGTCAGAGCCAAGGAGGAAAGAAAGTCTCAATGGGAGATCTCTGACAGGTCCCTCCCCCATGAAAGTAGTGAAAACCCCTGGAAGAAATCAGAGGGATGGAGGACACCAGACGGTCATGATCCCCAAAGCAGGGCTCACATGGGCCCACAGATACTAAGTCGGCAAGGATGGGGCCTGCATGGTACTGCATTAGGTCCTTTGAGTATATGTTAGGGTTGTTAGTTTGGTGTTCTTGTGAGTCTCCTAACAGTGGGAGCAGATGCATCTTTAATTCTTTTGCCTGTTCTTGGAACTCATCCTCACTTTCCTTATCCTTCCTTGCCTTGTCTAGCCTTGATGTGAGGGTTTCTACCTTGTCAGATTTTATCTTGTTTTAACCCATTTGGCTGTCCTCTTTTTGAGACCTATCCTTTTCTGAAGAAAAAATAGAGGGGAAGTAGATCTGGAGGAGAGCGTAGATGTGGGAGTGGGAGAAGTGGAGGGAGGAAAGATTGTGGTTGTGTTGCATTGTATGAGAGAAGAATCCATTTTCAATAAAAAAGATAGCTCAGAAATAATGAATATATATATTGTATATATGTATATATAATATATATAATATAATATACATATAATATATATAATATAATGTATATATTATATATAATATAATGGATATATATATGTGTGTGTGTGTGTGTGTGTGCGCGCGCGCCATTTTATTTCATTTACTCTCTATTTATTCTCATGTCTCTCCTCTCAATAGTGTAGTGATGTCAAGGCCACAGTGTTACTCATAGTCCCCTTAATTCTTCCTTGTGCCTTTATACTTGTGCCTCATTATTACCGTATTTCCATCATCCTCAGCTGTGATCCTAGGCCTACCACCATCCATTTCTACTTCTTTTTACAGTGTCACTCTTGTTTAGCAGTTTCATCCCCACACATCAGCCTGATTAGATAATCTCTGTTAGATATCAAGAGGGAGAGCCGGGCAGTGGTGGCGCATGCCTTTAATCCCAGCACTTGGGAGGCAGAGGCAGGCGGATTTCTGAGTTCGAGGCCAGCCTTATCTACAGAGTGAGTTCCAGGACAGCCAGGGCTACACAGAGAAACTCTATCTCAAAAACAAAAACAAAACAAAACAAAAGATATCGAGAGGCCTAATAGCCCTCTAAAGGGCTATTCATCTCACTTCTTATGGCCTAAGATTCATCTCATAGAAGATACTTCAATATCCAATGTTATTCCTGCTCCTTTAAGAGCCAGGTCAAGTTTAGCAAGGATTCTTGAGGTTTCTAAAGTAGGTCTACAACACTGTTACGTCAGAGTATCTTTGTTCCTAGGCAGATATATAACCATATTATCTGTCCATTATTTCTTTAGCTGTTCCTTCAAACAGATCAGTGAAGCTCTCTCCTGCTGATCTAGTACTCCTAAAAGTCAGCCTGTGCTGGTCACATGAATCTTTAGAGTACACATTATTCTCTGAAACATTCATTTGGATGTTTTCATTCTTTAATATTTAGAGTAAGGACTACTGGAACAAGAGTTTTCTTGGTTCATATAGCACTATCATGTCCAACTATTTGCAAAATGCTTAGGGCATGGTGAATTCTTAGCAATTATCACTTTCCTGAATGGACATATAAAAAGCGGAAAGCAAAGAAATACTTGAAAAGACTCAGCAAGCCCTAATCCCCAATTATATCTAAAGCCATATAAGCACATATGTTTTCCCAAGCCAAGGAAGAATAAGATTTAGCCATGAATTCAAGATGGTAGATGTTCCGAGCATAGAGACAACTTCGTTCATCTGATACAGAAATGTATGGGAAATAAAGCTTCAGAGAAATCTAATAACTGCAAGATGTTTGTCACCAAAAACATGCAGTTGAAGAATGTGTTAGGAAAGTGTCACTTAGCGATATTTGAACAGATAAAGGGGATAGAAGAGACCACTTTATGTGCTGGATAAAAGTGCCCAGCTAAGGTTGTATAAAATCGAACATATTTGTGTAGGGTTAATTTGATGAATATCTTGATCATGGTGTTTTTTTTTCATTAAGAAATTAATTTTACTGATAAAATTACTGAATAAAATAAAAATTGGTAGTATCAGTTTATTATTCTGTTAAAATATTTTAATATAAATAACCAAAATAATGGTCAAAACTTTCTAGCTTTGTCAGTGACACCGAGCAGTATACAAGAAAATTAGTAAGAGAAATAATTCCTATTAAATGACTGAAGATAGTAAAATGCAAATATATCAAGGCAGCTCTGAATTTTGATGATTCTAGTATATCTCATCTTTCCTCATTTGTGTTCAGACTAAGAGTAGATGAGGACATTTTGGGTTCTGTCTGATTGAACATGTGCTTATAATAGATGGGACTGCCATTCTACCCATTCATGTATTTGGGATTTAAATATATATTATATTGGTATCACTGACCTACAAAAAGTACGTCAATGGAATAGATAATTGAAAGATGTCACTAGTAATGCTCTAGGCCTACATGACATGTGAAAATCATTTGTTTTATAAGGATATCAAAGAGGAACTCACCAATATTCGATATTCCACCAATGTACAACATCAGAGAGCTATAGAGACAGATGGAGCAAACTGCTCTTTGTCTAAGACTTCTGTGAGTCTGCTTTGGGGTTTGTTCCAATTACGGTGTCATGGGCATCTTGATGCAGGTGAAATCAATCATGTTCACGCTTTCTGCATATCTTCCTATCTTCCCCGAACGTGTCTGACAATTTGTTTGCGTACACCCAGAAACTCTTATTGTCCTTATTGGAAGGAGAGCTTAATTACACTAACATTTGCCTCCTCCAAGTCTGAGCAAACAGTTCCTTCTCAGAGTCTCTTGCTGCTATACAGAGACTTTAATCCTCTTATATAAAATTATGGGAGACAGTGTCAACTTGGCTCTAAGATTCAGGTTATTAATTCTATATTAAGTTCCTGATTAGTATATCTGCCTCCTCCAAGTCTGAGCCTACAGTTCCTTCTCAGAATCTCTTGCTACTATAGGGAGACTTACCCTAATCCTTCTAGATAAAATTTTGGGAGACAATGTCAACTTGGCGCTTACATTGCAGGTTGTCAATTCTATATCAGGTTCCTGTACATCTTAGGAGGAATCTTTCTTTTTTGATGATGTCATTGACAATTGTCAGTAGGCAACTAAAGACTTGACATTCGTTGTGTTGAAGCAAATGAACTGTTTCTAGGGGTCTGCAGATTTATTTTCTCCTTTCCTGTTCATCTTTCCCACTTATTCCCTTTTCTCCATGACACTGCATTAGGAACAATTACTTTTAAAGAGGGAAATAAATCCTAGAATTAAGCATGATTTTTGTTCTTTCTTGTCACAAAGCAAAGCTGTATGTGGAAATTAGTTCTAAATTTTAGCTATATATAATATTAATATGTAGTATTATAGATGTAAACCTGCGGATTAAGTCATTACAAGGTACTTAATACACAAACTTTCAAAGCACAATGTGTAACTTGAGGGCTTTTTATGAATGTGTTTTTCATAGTGATGATTTGCTAACAGCAAATTGTGACCTAAATGAATGATAACAAAAATTATGAAATAAACATGAATTCTATACTTTGAAATGTTTACCACTGGACTAGGTAAAAATGTCAATATTTCTGTATTGGGAGATATAACAGTTGATATAAGGAATGATTAATGTATTTTAATAAGAATTTATACATAATTTTATGAAAAATTATTGAAAAGTTCATGTCATAAACTGAAATAATATTGCCTGGTAGGACTTGGGACTATACAAAATGAGAGGCTCTTTTGTGTCAGATGAGACGACCTTGTTTGCTAAAGGACTCCTTGCTGAGGTAGGAAATCATTTTCTGTAGGATTTAAGAGAAAATAGCCCAGGACCCATGGTGGCGACTATAAATTGCTCAATCAAGTTGGAAAGGATGTTAGAGTTAAAAGGAAATGTTAGAGTCAAGTAGTGAGGGCAGAGACATTAGGGATATGAAGCAAAGAACTTGCAGTTTCAGATGAGGTAGCCATGAGGTCCTGAGAAAAGGCATGTTCTGAAAATTAAGGTCAGTGTCGCCAAGCCAGCTAGCTAAATTTCCTGAGACCACCATGCCAATTTCTCAGGAAATATATCTGAGTGCCCTTTTATAAAAAACAAACAAACAAACAAAAAACAAAAACATATTCTTGTTTATAATGTAGGCCACTGAAACGTAATCTCTCAGGAAGCCTTCGTCTTTTTCAGGAAAGAGATCTCAGACTATCTTGTAGATAAGGTGGTAACCAGCTTCAACTGATAAAAATTATATATACCTTTAGTAGCTTGGAGTACAAAGAAAACTTAGAAGAATTAGCAGCGCTTTTCACTCCTGTGAGGTAACCAGCCAGGTAACTAACACCCAGTAGACAATCATAACTAACAAAAGAGGAGACTCGTGCACAGATGGGAGGGGGGTTGTCTTAAAACATTCCTTGTGGGAGAGAGTAGTCCATGCACAGTACATGATCACGTCCCTGGTTGGGTAGGGGAACACAGAGCATATGGGCTGAGAGTTGACTTAGTCTCCGATAGGGCATAGAACCAATACATTGTATAACATTTACCTCAATATTTTGTTGTGTTTGTACTATGGCCCAATAAAAACTCATAGAGTATGTCAAGGTCTTTTTTTTTTCTCGTGAGACTCCTCTCTTTCCCCCAACTCTTGAAAGTTTTTCTCATGTTTCTTTAATTTTCCAGATTTACTTAATCTCCCTTAAAATGTGCAGTGCTGTGCCTACTCATAGGTAGATACACACACACACACACACTATCTTTATTAGCACAAGAAAGAGAACACGGAGCCACTGTCCCAAGTCAATAGTTGATGATGGTGAGAAATTTGCTCACCCTGGTTCTTGAGTCATGACTAATTTAGTCAGAAGCCACGTTCAAACTCACCTATACACACAGTGTGCGGCGGACACCAGCCAGTCACTGCTGACGAGAGACGCACCACAGAGCAGTCGGTCTGTAGAACTGTCTCTGTGATACAAAGCCACAACCCAGGGCCACGCCCCTGCCTGGGCATCACTTCCACCAACAATCTTTGGGCCGACTTTCTGAGTCACCTTTTTTTCTCCACATGCTATCAAAATAATTGAAGAAAGGATATATCTTATTTTTAGATAATTTATTTGGTCACAAAAATTAAAGTGATAACAAAATAGCTTCAAGTGACATAAAACTCTGTCTGGGATTTTAAATTGAAGGCTTAAAAGGTGACAAATACTTACATTTATGGTTACATTGCAATAGAATCAAGGAATCTTGGGAGCACCGTAGAC
This sequence comes from Tokudaia tokunoshimensis, assembly GCA_036184795.1. Lineage (NCBI taxonomy): Eukaryota > Metazoa > Chordata > Mammalia > Rodentia > Muridae > Tokudaia > Tokudaia tokunoshimensis. The sequence goes on from BTHU01000015.1 coordinate 65,888,264, forward strand.
TATAACAGAAAAGAAGCTTTTATTAGTTAAATAGACATTTAAATCTATATACCAGATATGGAATTCAGGAGAGCTGAAATCCACAGAAGAAAATGGCCCACAGTGATCAAATAGGGCTTTGCTTGTATTCTTTTTTTTTTTTTCTTGGTTTGGTTTTTCAAGACAGGGTTTCTCTGTGTAGCCCTGACTGTCCTGGAACTCACTCTATAGACCAGGCTGGCCTCGAACTCAGAAATCCTCCTGTCTCTGCCTCCCAAGTGCTGGGATTAAAGATGTGTGCCACCACCACCTGGCTTGTGCTTGTATTCTTACCACATGTGATTTCAGGAAAATTATCCAGTATCAATATGGGTGTAATAGAATACCATGTCATGGGATTTTATGAAGATTATAGGAAACGATTTCTTTGGATTTTGTTTTTATCACGAATTATTTTGATTACAGCAAACTTGGATTTCACTACTTTCTCATTCCTAGGGAATATGTTTCAATTACTCTAGTCTATATCTAAAAACACTTATAGTGCTAAATCCTGTGTTCAACATGGCCTCTTTTAACCAAGTACCTGTGGCACATCATGGTTGTAATTTCTGAATTATTGGGCTTTGATGATGAGAGTAACACAAATTGATTATTTTTTTCTCCACTTTTTTTTGTGTGTGAATAGATAGCACATGCTTATGACAGGCTGTAATTTTATTTTAGCAATATTAGTATATGATTTTTCTTTCTCTCCTTATCATCTAGAAAGCTTTTACTTAAAAAAACACCATATTTCTTTACTCTGATGCTACTCTTGTGCAAAAAGCATGGCTTACTTGGAGAAAAGCACCAAACACCACAAGTAATCTTGGGAATTAAATTAATTTCTGAGGGATCAGTGGAAAGGTAATGCATGCTGCGTTCATACCACAACAAGAGACGGTTCATTCCAGACACAATGAGATTGGCTAGTGCTACCGAGATTGGTAATAACTGAAGCTAATGACCTGCTAATGTATGGATTTACCCTTTCATATTTTTAGACTGTCGTTGGCCATTTGGTGACAGATGCAGTAGTTACTAAGATGGTAAGAAAAAGGAGAACTGATGAAAACCAGACTCATCAACTTCAGGGCTGTTCAGTGATGAATCATTCTGTGAAGTTGTGAAATTCATTCTGGAAAGTAAATGAGTGGACTGCAGCGTCTGCTTGTAAAAGAGGCAGACATGTGCATGGAGACTAAGGGGTTTGCAGCCCCATAGGAGGAACAACAATGTGAACCAGCCACCCCCCCCCCCCCGAGTTCCCAAAAACTAAACCACCAACCAAAGAGTACACTGCATATGCAGCAGAGAATGGCCTTATCAGACATCAATGAGAGGAGAGGCCCTTGCTCCTGTGAAGGCTCGATGCCCCAGAGTAGGCGAATGCCAGGACCAGAAGCTGGAGTGGGTGGGTTGGTGAGCAGGGGGAGGGGGGATGGGATAGAAGGCTTTTGGAGAGGAAACTTGGAAAGGAGATAACATTCGAAATGTAAATAAAGAAAATATTTAGTAAAAAATTCAAAAAAGAATATATATAAGTCATATATATATAAATTCAAAAAAGAATATATATATGTAAAATAACGACTACACATCACCTATAATTTTGAAGTTTGGTTTTCCAAAGCCAAAAAATCTAACATTAAAAAACAAAATTGTTTACGAGGTGTTATACAATACGATCAGCAGAGGTCAGTGTTACACCAGGAATCATAACACCCACGAATCTGCCTCTGAGAATATCCCACACATAAATATTTATATACCTGTGCCGCTCACACATAGAATTAAATGCTTTACGCTTAAATGAGGTGTGAGTGTTGCTTAGGTACTCTTTGGGAAAAGGATAAAAGAAAAAACACAAAACAATGCTATGTGCTCACTAAAAGCAGCTCTATGTTTAGAACACACATGGTAAAAGAACATACGACTACATTCTATTGTCAGTATTCTCTTTTAATATATAAGACAACTTCAATAGAAATATAAGAAAATGTACTTTTTAACGATAAGTATTTTTTATATATCTTTATATAAAATGACTCAAAAATTTCAATTAACTTTCCTTTTGATGCCCACATGTGTATGAATGAAAAATAGCTTATAGGATGCATTATAGGATATTTTCAATGCCCACAGAAACGCTTTTCACATCTACAGTACTCATCAATAAAAATCCATATTCAGGATGACTTGTCGGACATTGTTACTGGCCTTAGAAAGAGTCTACAATGCTTACATATTTTTAATCAAGTGCATAAGCAGTTAATAGCTCACTACCATTTAACAAGAAATTTCACATTTTCTCTGATAACTTCTTTCTTATTTTTCTCACAACTTTTAGAACAAGGATACCCTCAAAAGCACTATTTTTCCATATTACACTAAATGTCATAACTATATTACATTAATTAACTAAGGGACTGAATAAATCAATACATCTTAATTTTGCCAGCTCAGTATAATATGGCCAATTACGGAAAGAATTGAAGACATTTAGCTAATTGGCTCTCTTGGTATAAAGAGGTATAAAGGGTGCATCTATATAAAGTCTTTTGTTTTTCCTAGTATCCTGAATGTAAGTATAGTAGTGGCATTAGTATTAGTTGAAACTGTCACCTGACCCCCTACACCTTTGTAGCAGGTGCACAGCTGGGTCTTCATGTGGATCTGCTAACAGTGGAAACAGGCGCTGTCTCTGACTTGTTGCCTGACCCTGGATCCCCTTCCTCTAGCTGAACTGCCTTGTTGGGCCTCAGTGGGAGAGGATGCTCTTAGTCCTGCTACAGTTTGATCTGCTAGGGCAGGGTGGTACCCAGGTGTGTGGAGAGCCTTCCTATCTCCTTAAAGAAGGAAGGGACAATGGGGGAGGGGCTCATGAGGATGAGACTGGGAGGAGAGGAGGGAGGGGCGCTGCAATCAGGATGTAAAGTGAATAACTTAAGAAAAAAATGGACTAATATGGTTCTTCTTTGAAAGAGGCATTCAATTAATTTGAACACCTTTAAACTCTTTTTCTCTTTCTTACCAATATTTACATCTAGGAAACCTGCATAGGCAGAATCCTCAGCATACTGGAGAACCATGAGGTTCACAACACCTTATTAGAAAGGAAGTTGGGGAGTGTGAAAACTTTCCCGTGGTTTGGCGCATACCCACTGAGACTCATATTAGTCAACTCTGACAGAAAATACTAAACCCCAAGTTTCTTTCATTGATACTAAATGTAGTCCTTACAAATTTGTTTTATTACTTGAGCTTTTGGGAATGCTGACTTTCATGAATAGTGGGATAACCAGATGCTGTTTTAACATCAAGTCTGTTAAACAGTTGTACTGGTAATAGGATGCTAACTTTTAGAGTGCAATTTTGATGCCTCCTTACAGTCATTTCTCATCCTGAGTTTGTCTGTAGTAGGATTATAAGATTCAGAGGTCAATTTCCTCAATTTCAAACAAAAATCTCCACTAATGCCTGAATAGGAGAAATTACATAATTCACTATGACATACTTTTGAATAGAGGAAGGATCCTTATTTTTAATACTCCACAAAAGGGGTATAAGAGGAGATCTAACTTAAAATAGCAAAAAAGATATAATATAGAACTAATACTATTTTTAAATTATAATCATATTTATTTGCTAAGAAAGATAATGTTTGATTCTCATGTAACCCCTTGTCTTTTGATGGTTGTCTGAGGTTCATTTATCCTATTTATTCTAAAACTTATAATTTATTTACATGATATTTAGAATTTGAGAATAAGACTAGCATAATGGTATATCACCTTCCCCTCTGTATGTCAGAGCAGTAATGGCTTATAGTTCATTACATTATCTTACACAAATGAAGATCAAACAATCCTATCAGGAAAAAAAAACCCAGATGTTGCTTGATATTACACAAATAAAAGAAATTGAACAATTTTCACATGTATGTGGTCAGTATGTAGTGCCACTGATATATTATTGGCTTCAAATATTTTTTTTATCTAGTCCTATGTACCAAATAAAAATAAAACATCTTAGTACCTACCAGGGTGTTGGTATCAAGCTTCCATTAGGGGCTTTGTTTAATCTCACAAATGGTCCACCTCCAGTAGATAATATTGACATTGATGAGTTTGCACTCCTAAGATAGAATGAATGACATATGAACAGGAGATAAAATTACCAACAATAATATGTTACATTGGGAGAAGTGGAGGGAGTGGAAACTGGGCAGGATTTATTGTGTAAGAGAAGAATCCATTTTCAATACATATAATATCAAACACTATAATAGACCGTTAGTAAAATTATTACTAATGACGTTAAATATAGTCAATTTTGGGCAAATGCCTTTAGTACTTGTTTGAATATCCTACATTATATCACAAGGTCTCTACACACTACACATTTCTCTTGAGGATCTGATGCCTGGTCTGCTTTTTTCTTTTCGGTATTATTGAGTGGATGTGAATAGTTTAATGGATCAGCTCGTATAAAATTTGAATTAAATTTGAATGAGAAAGATAAATACCATGCTCATGACTTAAACCTTCCTTTAACCAGGTATAACTCATCTTTCAAGAAAATCGAATCGCCTGAGGACTACATAGAGAAATAAGGTTTTCAGAGTTTAGCTTTCTAGTTTTGATTTCGCTTTTGTTATCTCATTGAATTTAAAGTCAAAGCAGTCCTAAATCTAAGGAAGAAGACAAGTGGTTGCTCTGAGGCCTTCACAGCCTCGATCTGCAGTTGACAGTGTTTGAGCCCCCAAAGGGTGACAAAAGACACCTGCAGGTAAAAAGGCTTCAAATCCTCTAGGCTACAACCTGTGGTATCTGCACCATCTACTGTGAGGCTCGGTGAAGATTCCCCCTGATTAATTTTACTTGTATTTTAAAATTTAGCTAAATTTAGTTAAATTTCAATCCCAATTCTTTTTGTTAATTCTATTACTCAATCAATATCTTAGTATTAATATAAAACTATGCCTTTAAATTTGAAAGTCAGTGGGATGAACCTGGAAAGGGGAAGACTGAGCGTTAAAAGTGATACAATATGCATATGGGAAATTTTCAACAGTTAAAATCATCACCACCACCACCACCACCACCACCATCATCATCATCATCTTCATCTTTGCCTCTGGATTCTGGGTACATTAATTTTACTGTTATCTATGGATGTTAGGAAACAATGTGGTTTCTACCTACAGAAATAACATGCTGAGTGTGTTTGTTGCCTCTCCAGAATATTTAATGTCTCCTCCGGAGGATAGCAAGCAATAACAGTGTATTTTGTTGCACAGGAAATGGGCCAGGAGCAGCCAACATTCTTATAATCAGTGAAAAGAAGAAAAATGTGCAAAGGGTAGGTCCTCTTCTTTCCAAAGCCTTCAACAGACTTAACATTTATTTGCTGCCTTCCAACCACTGTACTGGAAGTTGGGAAAATAGATGCTCTGTCTAATGTCCCAATATTTGGTATATTTCACTTTCATTTGATAAGCAGATAAATGTAATGAAAGGAAAACAAGGTCATTAATCTTCCTTTAATAAAATATCAAGTAGATTTACCGAAACAAAGACAAGGCTAACAATTGTTATTTTTGGCTTTTATACTATTTTCTCCAACTACAGGAGCAGGAAAATTATTTCATTTAAATATCTATATGCAATGTATTTGCTGAATTTTAGAAAAAGGGCCAGAAGTACATGTAGAAGGTTGGGGATGCTCAATCATAAAAACCTTTACCAATATAAATAGTTACAGGTGAAGACCCACACATTTCTTGACAGCAAATGTAGATCAAGAGCTCTACATTTTATAAGGGTGTGGTTTCTGGTAGCTCTCATCACACCGAGATACAATATCAGGCCTCCTAAATGTAAAGAGGCTTTATTTGTTCTTGTTGGCTTCAGGCTTTAGTACTGGAACTGGTTAGTACACTTTCACGCTGGGAAGGTAAAGTCCATGGTGATAATTACTCTCTAATCTCTCCTTAGACTGCTTTCTTCTTTTGTTTACTCAAGTTATAGTTCCTTATTCCGCCTAAGGTTTGCCACCTTTGAGCATTTTTCTAAGTAGTTCTCTAAGTCTCTTGTCTTTCTGGAGACATTGCTACAGTGTTTTGTCAACTGTAGCAGCTGTCACTCCAGAAAATTAAAAATTAAAGCTATAAACTACCCAGAACCACTTTAGATCAATGAGATCAGAAAGTCAGGATGCCGACCCAGCATGCAGCTAAAAGAAACCTTTCAAATGATCCCAATATTTGCTATAGAAAGGTAACAAGGTTATGGGGAAATAAAAGCTCTGTTTATTAAAGTAGTACAAAGTTATTTCTTTTTGCTTACAACTCGTTTTCGAACTATTTGAATCTGTTTTAAATACTGCATAAAATAGAGAACACCAAGACTTCTTTATTAAAATGTATTGCAGGCATTTGGATATTAGACAATTCAATTTCCCTGCCCTTTCCCTGTTTCTTTGAAATTTCTTTAAGAAAATTTTCTTTGAAAAGACCTAACAGTATCTGTAGAAATCTAAATAAAAATAGAAAATATTAAATTATGATTCTTATAAATATTTTAGTCTACTCTATTTATTACATATCTGCTATCAGTGATACATGATGAGACTGTGCTTAATGACTTTAACACATGGAATCTGAATGAAAGGAAGGCTAGAGAATGACCTTTAAGAATAATAGACACATGTTCTCAAAAACGATGTTCCCTGGTGGAGTTGATACTGCCTAGCGAAGTAGTGGAGATTGTGTATACACATGGAATGAAGACACATATTTTTTTCTATGTGATTCAGTTGAAAAGAAAATAAAGACACAAGGTACATTTAATTATGTAGTTATATGGACAGAGTCTTGCTACATAACCAAGGTTGATATTAGCTGCATTATCCATCCTAGTTAACCTTGGACTTTCAATACCCCTGTTGAATTTTGGATTGAGTCTTGAGTGCTAGGATTGTAGACTCAGAATCACACTACCTTTAGTTTGCTATAAAACAATATCCCTTTTCAACAAAATCTATAAAATATTCACACACACACACTTTCATGTTTAATATTGACATCACAATCCTAAAAGTATTCTACAAAGTTTTCCAGTTTATATTTCCGTTTGGGAACTTAATTAGAAGTAGACTGTGTGGATTTAAAATCCTGCCAACTTAATTTTATCTTTTCTCTCTAGAAATAATTTATTTAAGTCTGATTCACGATAAATAGACTACAAAGCAGCAAAGCTTTAAGAGACAGTATTGATTAACAATGGACAAACTAATAAACAATACATGTAAAATAAGAGATTAGCAACTCTATGTGATGCTGTTATTCATTTTTGAAAAAAATTTCTCATACAGTATTAAATTGAATCAAGAGGACCAGTATAGTATGTTATTTTTTTCTGTTACATCACAAAGAAACAATCACTGATAATTACAAGTAGTTAAATTTCTTTGTGATAATTTCCAGAGTTATTCATTTTGAGAACTCCAGTGTCCATTTCCATAAGTGTCTGAAATAACTAGAGATATAGTATCACAAAGATCACCACATAGCTTTACTCTGTTTATATAGTTGATATAACAACGTATTTCTAAATCATCATTATAAATTTTTATGACTTATATACTCTTAAAGGGCTCTCCTGACTTCAGGAAAAGTCCATTCTATGCAAGAAGAGAAGCACATACACACAAACATTATTACTTTTTAGGTCACAGATGGAGTATAAAAATATACTTATAATGGAGTTCTAGGGAAGAGAAAAGAGGATATCCCTAGGCTGCTTCAATGGTATTCAGTCTTCAGGCACTTCTCAGTCCCTGCTTAGGCTGCCTCTCTTTTGTCTTGCTACTCAGACTGCATTTGCTGAGATAAGGATTCTTCCCTGCAGCAAGAGCTTAGGTAGAGATGTTTTAAGCCTTTGGACACACTAAAGCTGAGGGAATAATAATGCAAGCTGCAAATGGTGCGGTGCAGCCCGACACTCTAGCTCATTTCACACCCCAAAAGGTTTAAGCGATGAATAGAGCCAGGTGGGATTAAGCTAAAAAGGTTTTTGGAGAATGAAGGTCTTTCTCTTCTGATTGGAGAGAAAGAAGGGGATTGACTTGGCAGGACAGAGTTCAGGACTTTTATAGATGGGGATTGGTGGATGCAAAAGAGTCAGAAACAAAGTATCTCACTCTGAAAGTCTTCAATCCTGGTAGTTAAGTACCACCATGTCTGACCTGGACATATTTTAACCGCAATCTTGTTCATTTGCTACATTTATAGCAACAGACCTATCACTCGCCTAAAAAATAAAAAAATAAAAAAAAAAACTTTTCAAGAGTAGGGAAACGTATTGAATTTGAGATTTGTCTGACCTCAGGTCTTTAAAGTTTGCGACACATGCACAGAAGCAGAGAAATGTCAATAGAAAAGTTATCTTGACCCAATCAATCCCTTCTTTGTGAAGGGTACCATACTCCCAGAAAGAGAGAAATCAATGGACCAATCTTGCCACTGCTCTCTGTTATCTTACAGACAGATGTAATAGTGTTTGGAAGAAAACAAAGTGTTGGCTCTTCAACCAGGGATGTGGCTGAGTGATGATGCTTTCAGGAGCTTGTCAAGGAGCCAGGGTCCTCCATGGACACTCTCTTGCGTACTTCATGCATCATGGATCTCCTTTGCCTTTATTCTCTCAGGGTTACTGGTCTTATTTTAATTAGGTTTATTTATTATTTATGTTTTTATTCATGTGCCCATATTTTCAGGGGTACATGTGTTTGTGTATGTGTGTGTGCTCATATGAATGTGTCTAAGATCGACTGACTGGTGTACACCTCGGCAAATCATCTCTATACTGTATTTATTAGTTCTCGAGCTATAACTTGTTGGCATCTCTTGCCCATGTCCCTTGACCAGCTCCATGAAGTGACAACTGATCAGAGATGAATGTCGGGAAGCTGTCAAACTACTGCAGCTCATTAGCTCCTCGGTTATTTTTAATGAAGGCATCCTTAATCTTAAAGCAGGAGAAAGTGGGTAATTAGGTAAATTACATGCTTTTGGTAAAGTGTAACATTCACTGAAATTGTTTAAGTAGTCATTTTAATAGAGTGAAAATTATTTTTCTAACAGCTTGTTTAGAGCTTCTCCCACTCCACTTCTCTCTCTCTCTCTCTCTCTCTCTCTCTCTCTCTCTCTCTCTCTCTCTCTGTGTGTGTTTACAGTTGTTATGAGTTAAAGCTTTGATTACATACTTGAAAATGATCAGGACACTGGTAGACAAAGTACATACAGAAACCAGAATGCAGTCTATGAAAACACTGACAGAAACCACATACAGGGACCAGAATAATGTCCATTTCTTATTAAACAGGTATAAGATACCAGTTTTAATTTCAGTATCTCATGCCAAATTGCAGAAATAAATTGAATGTGTGTTTGCATGGTATCGTTCATTTTATTTTTGAGATTATAATATAATTACAATATCCGTTCCTTCCTTTCCTCCAATTAACTATGGCAACAGTTTTTACAAACACCTCGAAGTAGAAGAATACTGACACAAGTCTATTTCTTGTCCAGCTTTGTGAATGACAGGATAAAAAAAAAAAAACTAGTCTGGCATGTAAGGTAGAGATACATTGCACAGGACTCTTAGGAGAGTTAACAACCCCTTCCAAAATATCTAGTTAGAAAATAAATGACTGAATCTCAGGGTTGTTTTGATTTCTATTTCCCTGATGGCTAAGGATGCTGAGCATTTCTTTAGGTGCTTCTCAGCCCATTTGGTATTGCTCAGTGGAGAATTCCTTGTTTACCTCTGTACCCCATCTTTTAGCAGGGTTATTTGGTTCTCTGGAGTCTAACTTCTAAGATATATGTATATATATATGTATATATATATATATATATATATATATATATATATATATATATATATTAGATAAACCCTCTACTCATTGTGGGATTGGTAAAGATCTTTTCCCAATCTGTTGGTTGCCATTTTGTCTTATTGACAATGCCCTTTGCCTTACAGAAACTTTGTAATTTCATAAGGTCCCATTTGTCAATTCTTGATCTTAGAGCATAAGTCACTGGTGTTCTGTTCAGGAAATTTTCCCCAGTGCCCATGTGTCTAGGCTCTTCTCCACTTTTTTTTCCTATTAGTTTCAGTGTGTCTGGTTTTATGTGGAGGTCCTTGATCCACTTGGACTTGAGCTCTGTACAAGGAGATGAGAATGGATCGATTTGCATTCTTCTGCATGTTGACCTCCAGTTGAACCAGCACCATTTGTTGAAAATGCTCTCTTTTTCCACTGGATGGTTTTAACTCTTTTGTCAAAGATCAAGCACCGTAGGTATGTGGATTAATTTTTGGTTCTCAATTCTGTTCCATTGATCTGCCTGCCTATCTCTCTACCAATACCATGAAGATTTTTTTTTTATCACTACTGCTCTGTAATACAGCTTGAGATCAGGGATGCTGATTCTCCCACAAGTTCTTTTATTGTTGAGAAAGGTTTTTGCTATCCTAGGTTTTTTGTTATTCCAGATGAATTTGCAAATTGCTCTTTCTAAATCAATGAAGAATTGAGTTGGAATTTTGATGGGGATTGCACTGAATCTGTAGATTGCTTTCAGAAAGATGGCTAATTTTACTATATTAATTCTGCCAATCCATGAGTATGGGAGATCTTTCCATCTTCTGAGATCTTCTTCGACTTCTTTCTTCAGAGACTTGAAGTTTTTGTCATACAGATCTTTCATGTGCTTGGTTAGAGTCACACTAAGTTATTTTACATTATCTGTGACTATTGTTAAGGGCAACCCTAAAATTCTACCTCACACTAGTCAGAATGCTAGGATCAAAAACTCAGGTGACAGCAAATGCTGGAGAAGATATGGAGAAAGATGAACACTCCTCAATTGTTGGTGGGATTGCAAGCTGGTACAACCACTCTCGAAATCAGTCTGGTGGTTCCTCAGAAAATTGGACATAGTACTACCTGAAGACCCAGCTATACCACTCCTGGGCATATACCCAGAAGATTCTCCAACATGTAATAAAGACACATGCCCCATTATGTTCATAGCAGCCTTATTTATAATAGTCAAAAGCTGAAAAGAACCCAGACATTCCTCAATAGAGAAATGGATACAGAAAATGTGGTACATTTACACAATGGAGTACTACTCAGCTATTAAAAACAATAACTTCCTGAAATTCTTAGGCAAATGGATGGAACTAGAAAATATAATCCTGAGTGAGGTAACCCAGTCACAAAAACAATACACATGGTATGCACTTGCTGATAAGTGGATATTAATCCCAAAGCTCGGAATACCCAAGATATAATTCATAGACCACATGAAGCTCAAGAAGAAGGAACACCAAAATTTGAATACTTTGGTTCTTTTTAGAAGGGAGATCAAAATATCCATGGGAGGAGATACAGAGACAAAATGTGGAGGAGAGACTGAAGGAAAGGACATCCATAGACTTTCCCACCTGGGTATCCATCCCATATACAGTTACCAAACCCACACACTATTGTGGATGCCAACAATTGCTTGCTGACAGGAGCCTCAAATAGCTGTCTCCTGCGAGCCTCTGCCAGTGCCTGACAAAAACAGAGGTTGATTCTTGTAGTCAACCATTGGACTGAGCACGGGGTCCCCAATGGAGGAGCCAGAGAAAGGACTGAAGTTGCTGAAGGACTTTGCAGCCCCATAGGAGGAACAACAATATCAACCAACCAGACCTCCCAGAGCTCCCAGGAACTAAATCACCAACCAAAGATTACACATGAAGGGACCATGGCTCCAGGTGCATATGTAACAGAGGATGGCCTTGTGGGTCATCAGTGGGATGAGAGGCCTTTGCTCCTGTGAAGACTAGATGCCCCAATGTAGGGGAATGGCAGGTCAGGGAAGGGGGAGTGCGTGGGTTTGGGAGTCAGGAGAGAGGGGTTGGGATAAGGGGTTTTTGGACAGGAAAACAGAAAAGGGGATAACACTTGAAATGTAAATAAAGAAAATATCTAATAAAATTTCAAAATAAGAAAAAGAAAGAAAAGAAATGACTAGCTTCATTTCCAACTAATATTTTCTACATATTAATTTTAATGATTTTACTAGGCAAATCTCATGTGCATGGATTGGTCTGAAACTTTATTTCTCCTTTTTAGGGAAAACCAATGGATAACTCACCATTCCCTTTAACATTACTCTCACCTCAATGTAAAAACAAAATAAAACAAAACAATCAACCAAACAAACAAAGAAAACTTTCTTACTTTCATCAAAGACATAAAAATGTTTTTCAAAGTCCTTTTTACTTATGGATGCTCTAAATGAAATGGAATTAAAATGTTTAATACAAAGGAGCAAAGGCTGATGAATTCTTTCTCCTGTGTTTTTCTCAAGTCTGTGGGGAATTGCAGTTCATGCCCAATCTGCAAAAATAACCTTGAGAGAATACAGCACCCACTTAAAAAATTGGATCCTAAATTATTTCCCACTGTACCAAACACATCATTTAAACACACTAATATTTTTCTGTTTCCATATGCCAGTCTAGACAACTCTCATTAATGCTTAATGTCCTTTCTCTTATTAAAGCACTAAGGAGACTAATAAGCCTGGATAGGAACAAAGATTAACATCTTTGCACAAAGTACCTATATCATTTCAGAAGAAAGCAAGTACCTGGCCTTTCTCAGAAATATTGTATCTAAGGCAATGGACCATGTCACTCATTTTCTATACTGGAGGACCCTGTCTCTTGATTTCCTTGTCTCCCAGCAAGAACTGTGATCCATAGGAAATGAGGTCAATGAACCAGACAATAGAGTCTGGCTGGGGATGAGATAACATGTAAATAATAGGACTTGGTGTTTTAGAATTGATTTATATTCACTCAACTCAGACTAGTCCCTTGAAAGCCTTTGCTGATATGCCCTAATTGAGTTCAAGTCTTCTCCACCACATTTTAAAATAGTATACAGTAATTTTCTGTTGATGGGTTTATCCCCACCATATAAATATGTAAAACCAAATCATAATTTATTCATTCACAGACCTGATTTAATATTATCACTAATGCTTTCTGAATCAGGAATAAACAAAATATACTTAACAAAGTTTAATGGCACTAAAGGCACATGCATTCATTCTAGTACATTCTATTTTGCATCTGTAAAAGAATCATTTCATCTCAGATACTTAAATTAATTAAACATTTTTTTTGTTTTTTCACCTTTGAAATTATAATATAATTGCAGCATCCATCCCCTCTCTTCCATCCATTCTAACCCCTTCAAATACTTCCTTGCTCTCTTTCAAATTCATGATCTCTTTGTTTAGTGCTATTACACAGACAAACATGTATGAAGGTTCATGTGCATGCGCATATATATCAAACTGAGATGTTGATCACTTTGATTTTCATAAAGAAATGAAGTCCTTGCATCTTCTAAAAAGTAATTGAAATATGATTCACACATCATAGCGTGAAGATTCCTTGTATTTATCACCCTGAAGTAATGTCAATATTCTGGTGACGTTCAGAGGTCCTGGCTTGGAAAAAAGGTAAAAGTTCATCAGTATCTTCTGCTTCATGTTTGCAAAGTGAGTCTATTAAGGAGAAACCCAGCTCACTAAGCTTTTATCAGTAAAAATAAGTCTTTCTACTATTTTCAGTTGCCTGGGCTCACTGAAATTACTAGGGAACTAACATTGTTAGAGCGTGAATCCGGAATGAATATCACAACCCAGTGTTTTAATTGCAGTTAGAAAAATGAACAAATTGTCAACTCTTCTATATTTTCTTGACTCTTCCAAAAGAAAAAAAATGACTCCCAACATTACTCCTGCTACAACTCCTACCATTCCAATGTTCTTTTTGTGAGATCCTCCCTAAATTGAAGTGATTTTACTACAACGAAATCTATAATGTATTTTAAAAAGGATGGAGCCCTACATGTATATGGACATTTAAAATACATGGAATTTTAATTGAATCAAATTTAATTTAATTTAAATCAAATTGATGATCATTTAGATAGTGTGTGTGATAAAACTACCTTGTTGCCTTAATTTTTTTGGATTTAGCAGAGGCCCAATATGAATGTACATAATTTGAGAAGATGAGAGAAACTAGAAGCTTTCATTAAAAGCTACAGGAGTTCTCACGTGTCTCTAGATTTCACATGAGACGGCACATTATTATCCACTACCACTATGTGTAGTGGTTAGGTCTTATCAAGGCATTATAACACAACAGGAGTCTCCTAGTCTACCAGCAGTCACACAGTTTTATAGCATAAGCTTGAAACTTTGCTACTGGCTATTGCCTGTGAGGATATTGTCAGGAAGACTACTTTTGTTTTTTGTTTTCTTTTTTTGTTTTTTGAGTTCTAAATAGAAAATCTATGTGCTACAGAGACTATTTCTTGTGTTGCTTGTTTGTTTGTTTGTCTCATTATGTAGTCGCGGATGACCTGGAACTTCCTGTACAGATTAGACTGGTGTTAGATAGCAATCCTCTTGTCTTTGTTTTCCAAGCACTGATAATACATGCACGTGCCATCACACATGTATGAAAAGTCTTTTATGTGAACTACAAGTCAGTTAGAGCAAAGGATACATTACTGAAACACAAATTTCATATATAGACTTGGAAGTCCATGAGTTTATTTTTCCTCCTTAACTGAACTGGCTGGTTTTGTGTCAACTTGACATAAGCTGCAGTTATCACAGAGAAAGGAACTTCAGTTGAGGAATGCCTCCATGAGATCCAGCTGTGGGGCATTTTCTCAATTAGTGATCAAGGGGGGAGGGCCCCTTATGAGTGGTGTCATCCCTGGCCTAGTAGTCTTGTGTTCTATAAGAAAGCAAGCTGAGCAAGCCAGGGGAAGCAAGCCAGTAAGAAACATCCCTCCATGGCCTCTGCATCAGCTCCTGCTTCCTGACCTGCTTGAGTTCCAGTCCTGACTTCCTCTGGTGATAAACAGCAATGTGGAAGTGTAAGCTGAATAAACCCTTCCCTCCCCAACTTGCTTCTTGGTCATGACATTTGTCCAGGAATAGAAACCATAACTAAGACATTAACTTCATATCCTTATTGTGAATTCTTTCAAATCACTTAGGTTTAATGACTACTATCATAACCTTTCTTTCCTTTTTTTAAATGCTCATAGTGACAGAAATCTTTTTATTTTTACTTTCATTGGTTCTTTGTGAAATTCACATCATACACCCCAATCCCACTCATCTCCCCCTCCCTTGTACCTGTCCTTCACTCTTTCAACCTTCCCCCTAACAGAGAAAAAAAAATATTTCGTTGTGGATTCTGTAGCGTGTCACATTGTGTCCCACAGTACACCCTTTTGTCCACACTTCTTTGCTTACAAATGTTTCTTGCAATGAGTCATTGGTTTGTCACAAGGCCTCTGGCTTCTGCTATACTATGAGTACTGGAATCTCACTGGGACTCCTCTGGGATATCCTGTTGTTACCATGTGTCACGGAGATTCTGCAGCTTTGGATCTGCAGGATTGGTCCCTTCATACTACAGCAGTTCATGGATGGGGTAGATGTTGGGGTGCACAAATTCAAAGTCCAGTCTGGGCCTAAGAAATATCTGAGCTGGTCAGCCTGCCAGCTCTCCTGTATTAGAGCAAGCTAGCTTTCTTGCCCCTGTTCTCATTGGCATATCCAATGTAGCAGGGGAAAAAATTCAAAGACTTGTTTATTTTATTTTTATTTTTAGCTTATATAAATTCTTCTGAATTCTATCATAACTCTTTTTAATTTTAATTTTAATTATATTCAACACAATACATATTTTTATACTAGTCATAAAATGATGGACATGTCATTAAATGAACATAAAAAGATAGTCTTTTTGTTTGTTTGTTTTGTTTTTTGTAGAGCTTAAAATCCTGGCTCTTACTGTGATACAAACCCAAAATAAGAACAATTTTTAGACATTTAGAGTTCATTGTGGTAAGGCTGTATTTCAATGTGTTTCACAAAACCAAAGAATTTTACCTCCACATTAGCTAAGCTAAGAGTTGACAGTTCTGCTACGCCAAGGAATGAATTGTAGGCACAATTATTTGGATACAGATTTCCTGCTATGGTCAAAGCTATTTGACTTGAGTGATTGTCATTATTCTCAGGTCACAGGGAACAGGTTATATTCATTTAAGAAATGGTGTGTATATTAAGATGGTCTCTCCATGAAGTCAATCATCAACTGTTTCAATGAACAATGGTTCTGCTTGGAGGGTGGCACAGACATTAGGTGAGGGTAAGATTCTGGTTCACTGACTGTGATGATTTTGAAAAGCATTCATCTCAGAAAAAAAGTAACTTATAGGGTCATCTTCTTCAAAATTGATACAATAATTATAAATATCAAGCAAAACATTCAGTCTCACTCTTTGTGTTCTCTTACAAGCCACCTCCCAAATTAATTGTCCACATTTTGTTTGGCTGTATAAGCAACTTTAAAATATGTAAGCTGTTCTGAAAACCATAGTATAGTGTAAAAACATCAAATAAACAACCCTGTAGTACAGCTTGAGGTCCGGGATACTGATTCCCCCAGAGGTTCTTTTACTCTTGAGAATAGTTTTAGCTATTCTGGGTTTTCTGTTATTCCAGATGAATTTTTGAATTGCTCTTTCTAACTCTATGAAGAATTGAGTTGGGATTTTGATGGGGATTGCATTGAATCTGTGTATTACTTTTGGTAAGATGCTCATTTTTACTATATTAATCCTGCCAATCCATGAGCATGGCAGATTTTTCCATCTTCCGAGGTCTTCTTCAATTTCTTTCTTCAGAGACTTGAAGTTCTTGTCATACAGATCTTTCACTTGTTTGGTTAGCGTCACGCCAAGATACTTAATATGGTTTGTGGACAACCCTACTAATAGAGAGGCTGAGATAGGAGAAGCATGATTTCAAAACCATTATATGGTACACAGCAAAATGCTGTTATGTACCAACAAGCAGGAAGTATATATGGATTGTACAATATTGGAACTATTTCTCTAATTACCAAATTAGAGAGACCACTGGGTGACAGTCAACAAATTTCTAATTATTCATATTTTTGAATTTCAATAAATTTCAAAAAAATCACTTCTGTTCCATTTAAATGTGTTCCTTCCAGATATCAGGCTACCTTGCCACTCTTCAGATGTATTATTATTTAGCCTCTCTACATATGCAAACATTCACAAAGTAGATGTCTATAACCAAATCACAGAAATATACATAGGCATCCAGGTAACTGCCAAGCACGAGTCTTTATAAATTTAATAATTGTTTGGTTTGTTTATTTATTTTGATTTTGTTTTTGAGATAAGCTTTCCTGTAGCCCAGGCAAGCCTGGATATAGCCAAGGATGACCTTGAATTCTTATCTGTAACAAGCACACAGTACCAGGTCTGACTGTGTCTTTGAGAATACATTAGTAAATTGTTTAGCTATTCACGGTGAAAGAAATCATTATCGTTTATAGCCAGAAAACCTTTTCATATATGTGTGTATATATATATATATATATATTCATCTGTAGTTGTATGAGTTAACTTAATTCCTCTGTTGATATTTACCTTGTAACATTGTGTTTATTTGAGATTCAGAATGATAATGGATAAACTTAATATATGTTATAATTAAGAACACAAAATATCCAAAAAATCTGTGTGTTAGAACTTAGGTCCCAATGATATTGTGCTTAGAGAAGGAGGGAATTATTATAATTGATAGCTGCTGGGAGAGGGAGAGCCAATTCTCTTTAAGGTTGCGGCTCCTCATAGGTCTAGTGTACTTCAGTAAGTGGCTTCATAGCCAAAAGTCTAGGTATTACTAATTAGACTTGATGGGCTTTATAAGAACAGAAGAAATGGAAACACAAAGCTGGGTGGGCTTGGGAAGAAGTATGGAGACAGGAGCAGTGACAAATATCATCAAAATACAATGTATGAAATGCCCCCAAATGAATAGGTTTACAAATCCATTAGCACAATTCTTATTTGAGTCTGAGGGTGGGTTAATGGTTATTTTTTTCTTTTTTTTTTGGTAACAAACATTTTCTAAAATTATGCTATAAATTTCAGATAAACCGAAATTGTCAATTTCTTAAAAGAGATCTCGGTAGTGATCCAGTGAAATGTGTCAGTGTATAATAGCTTCTGTAGTTAGCTCTTGATTTAACTGTGATGGACACCCAGTACTCACAAGGAGGAACAAGCGAACCAGCTCCAAAAGTTGTCCTCAGAGGGTTTTTTATTATTTTTCTGATTTATTTGTTTGTTTGTTTATTTTGCATATACTGAGGTGACTATGGGTTTTGCCCTTAAGTCCACTATGTTGATTATTATTTTCATTTCTCCGGGATAAACACAATTTGATCATAGTGGATAATCCTTTCAATGCATGTACATATTTGATTTATAAGCATATCATTTAGCACTTTTGCATCTATGATCTATGTTGGTTATACTTACAAATAAAATATAATTCCAAATATCAAATACCAAAACTTTGTTGTCTTCTGACCTTCATATGTGCACCCTGGAATATACCCATATTCTTACATACATACATACATACACACATGTACACAAACACACACACACACAGAGAGAGAGAGAGAGAGAGAGAGAGAGAGAGAGAGAGAGAGAGAGAGAGAGAGAAAGACTAGAAGTATTCTTAATAATAAAAAGTAAGAAAGCAGATTATAATTACTTACCCTAGTCCCAGAATTTGACAAACTTCATTTGAAATTTGTGTGGTCCAGTTCTCAGCACAAGCTGTATGCCATATGCTGTTGATATTGAACTGTACCAATCCATTGTTGCTCCTTGTGCCATTGAGAAAACGCACTAAAAATGCAGAGATTAGGATGGTGGTTACAAGAAACAAGGGAGTGGGGGGCATGTGGAAATATTGGTCATGAGGAAAAAAATTGTCTATACTGGAGGAAGAAAGTTCTTGTGAGCAAGTGCATAGTACAAATATATTATCTACTCTTAAACTGATAAAATAATAAATAAATAAATAAATTTCAAACTACCTCATTACAAAAACATATTAAGCACATGAGGTGCTACTTCTATTGATTATCTAGATTTGTTCATTTCACATTGTATGCATAATGCAAAATGTCACGTTGCATTCCATAAAGTTATACCTAAAATTTATAAATTTTCAACATAATTTGTAAAATACCAATAAGTACAAAGAGATTCATTTAGTACATTGGATTATACATAATGTCATCTTGGTTAAGTTCATACAGGGATGGTGGCCTCAAGGAAAAGGTGCTCATCCTTAACAGTTGGATTTGCAATTGATTGTTACTTTTTAAAGAGTATCTTAGAAGATATGAATTGAAAAACCCAAATGTAGCAAAGGATTGCCTTATCTGGCATCACTGGGAGGGGAGCCCCTTGGTCCTATGGAGGCCCGATGACCAGGATAGGGGAACACTAAGCCACTAAGGCAGAAGTAGGTGGGCAGGTGGAGGAGCACCCTCATAGAGGAAGGGGGATGGAGGAGAGGCTAGGGGACTTGTAGAGGGTAAACTGGGAAGGGGGATTACATTGGAGATGTAAATAAATAAAATCACCAATAAAATTGCAAAAAAGAAAAAGAAAAATCCAATTTGAATTGAAATTACTTTGTCTTTTTCTATGACTAGAAAATGAAAAGAAGCAAAACGTTCAAGTTTATTTCCCAGCAAATGGACAAAATAAAGTTGTGTATTTTGTTATTGAAGTTATTAATATTGTTTATAAAATCATAAATATATGCTTATATGCTTATAAACTTATAAATTAGAAAAGGGAAAAATGAAATTCAGGAGAAAGCTTATGTAGTTTGTATATCTGAGCTGCCTTTCCAGAAATGTATTTTTATTTGTTGTATTTGCTCTTTGATTTCTCTCCTCTTTCCACTATCTTACAAACATTATGCAGAGAATATTAGGCTTGCTATGCCCAGGAAGGGGTTCAATCTAAGCTTGTTTTCAAGGAAAGACATTCTCAGCGATGGCAGTCTGACATACAAACACCATTCTGTTGTTTTTACTTTATTCTCTCATTAAAAGAGTTTGATATTGAATTAAACAGATGTTGATTCAAAAACCATTCTTAGATCTTGTGAGGCATGTAATCTCTGACAGATACATAACTTCTTCAAACCTCAGTTTCCTCAGGGTTAAATCAAGTTTCATCACACATTTATATTGCAATGCACATAGCACATGTATTACTTTTTAGAAATAAAATTAAAGTGATATATGATAAATTAATACATTATTCACATAACTATTGCAACCATTGGTCTGGAACCAATCAAAGAAGAAGGAGAGGAAGAAGAAGAAGAAGAAGAAGAAGAAGAAGAAGAGGAAGAGGAAGAGGAAGAGGAAGAGGAAGAGGAAGAGGAAGAGGAAGAGGAAGAGGAAGAGGAAGAAGAAGAAGAAGAAGAAGAAGAAGAAGAAGAAGAAGAAGAAGAAGAAGAAGAAGAAGAAGAAGAGGAGGAGGAGGAGGAGGAGGAGGAGGAGGAGGAGGAGGAGGAGGAGGAGGAGGAGGAGGAGGAGGAGGTAGAGGAGGAGGAGGAGGAGGAAGAGGAAGATACTTAAGAACTAAAAATATAAAGAGAAGTCAGTTATAATAGGCATTCAGAAGGCAATAAACAAAATAGAGCAGCAAATGGGCCAGGTACTAAGGTGCCCAGTTTGCTTATATTTGTCTTTTATATTTATGTTTTCTGACTGAATCTTTTTGGTTCTAGACTTACAGTTATTACATGTAACCAAGCAACATAAATGAACTAGAAGT